>MU707335.1:0-20083 GCA_026770625.1 Nicotiana glauca
ATCCTAGATTCGTAGATAGTATTCAATTGGTGATCAAGCAATCAAATAATTAAGCGCAAGATTGAATAAATAAATAAATATAATAAAATAATAAGAAAAATTCAAACTTCAAACTACAACATTCAAGTAGCACCCAAAACTCTAGAACCAATAAACTATGAAATTAAAGGAAGAGAAGAGAAGAGAAGAAAAACTAGTTAGAAGCCTCCTCCAAGCGTGGTGTGTGTTCCACCCACAATAAACTCCCTTCAAAATATGTTAGATCCCACTCCAAATTAGATTTAGAACCCCATTTATATAAGTTGGGGTCGTGTATGACCGAAATAACATTATCCCGGACGAAATAGGAAAACTCACGCACGTAGCGTCCAGGCCAGAGCCTAGCGCTGGACCTGGCGCTGAAAACAGTAGCATTTTACGTGCAATTCTCAAATATTTGTTTTGGATTACAAACTTGTGTTGTCTCCACTTGGGGGGACAAAGACTAAAGGGTGTCCCCCCTTACTATATTTATTTAATTTTCTTTCTCTTTTTCTTCTGCTTGTCATTTAATTTTGCTCCAAATATCTTCATCTTCACACTGTTTTATTCCTACACAGTTAAAATATAATATTAAGCAGAAAATAATATAACTAATACTCAAAAGACAATTAAAAGGTGCTAATGTGAGGCGACAATGAGTGAATATATGCATTTTTAGCGAACATCAACACCCCACACTTAGACTCTTGCTCGTCCTCGAGTAAGCATTAAATTCACTATCAATAAATCAAGCCTAGAAACACCACCACTTTGGTTGATACTAACAATTAGGCCCTATAGCAACTCAAACCATCATATACACACTTCCTCATCATTGTGCAAGATATATAAGTCACAAACAAACAATAAACTTCTAACCTCCTAACCTCATAGCTAGACTCTAACTTACTAAATCTAAGCTCGCTCACCTACTCTATCAAAGAAACTAATAACATCACCTATCTATCATGAACAAGTGTCCTTACAAGAATAAATAGTCCATACACTCAAATCAAAGAATGAATATAATTTTAAGGACTTAGCATCAAAGAACGACTCTCGCACTCACAAACGAATTCACATGTATGCACAAAGAACCATAGGCTTGCCCATTATATACATCTCTACTAATTAAGCATGCTTGAATAGAATCAAATAGGACTTTAATGGGTTGTAATATTGGCTAAGGGACGGGTAAGAGAATTATATAATAGTGACTTACATTTCCCTAAGTACTTTGCACTTTTAGACATCATCACCTATTATTTTCTACTCTTCACATTTATTTTTCAGCCCTTTCTTCATCAATTATTTCACAAGTATTTCCCTATATCAAGAACGTTTCAAAATTATTATTTTTCAAAGCAATTTTTTTTCACTCCCCTTTTTTTCTTTTCTTTTTCATGTCACATTCTTTTCAAGAAGGCTTTTTCATCACCTTTCAGCTATTGTTGGTCATCATTTTTCATTTAATCATCCCTTTCTTCAAATTTATTAATTAATATCACAGTCTAAGCAATAGTGCTCAAGAAAACATGGTGCAAAAACCACGGATTCAACAAGAGGATCAAGACAAAAATACGGCTTTCAAATAAAAGGCTACAGGCTCAAAAGGCTAACTAGTGGTACAATATCTGAAAAGGCTAAAATTCACAAGACATATCAAAGAAAGCCTATTATCATCTTCTAACCAGAGTAACACTTTTTTCGCTTCAATAACATGCAGGGAAAGTTCTAGACTAAGATGCAAAACATGGAATATATATAAGAAATTCTCACCATACATGGCACAAGTATCAATCAAGATGGATCAATTCCACTCTAAGACAGACAGGATCATCGCGAACCACAAAATAAGAATAAGTTATATATAGAGTCACAACCTTGAGCTTAAGTGTCAGAAAGTCTACTATTTTATTCATTACTCAAGTACTCAGAGGAAAGTACGACTCAAGAGGAAAGTACGACTCAAGCTTAGGCCTAAATACGCTAGTATCAAACAAGTAACGAAAGTTTTTTCCTTCTCCCTCTTTTACTAGTCCTAAAAAAAATCTAATCCTAAAAATAAAATAAATTTACCCGGTTCAAGCTACATCCCCTGGAAAAGAACCGATGCATAAAGAAAAACCAAGGGGAATTATTATCTAACTAGAACTAACTAGAAACAAAAATAAAATATTTTTGATTTTTTTAATTATTGGACTTTAATCCCTCAAGAAAGCTATCCACAAAATCCATCATCAGAAAAAGTCTCAATTTTCTGATTCTTTTTTGTTTTTTTTTTCATTTTGTTTTTTTTTTAAACAAAAACTACTACATTAAGAACGAGTATTACAACTAAGCTAAGATAGCACAGAAAGTCACCCAGACAATCTCCTCACCCACACTTAAAGTTGTGGAATGTCCTCAATGCACACTGAAAATAACAAGAAGGTAAAAGGGACTCACTGGTAGACCAAAGGCTGAAACATTAGCAGCTCACAGAATACTCAGACTTTTCCCAGGTATGATCCCTTGTGCGGGTACCTCACACTTAGTTTCAACAACCTGCTCACTTTTGCACATGACTATTGGCTTTGACTCCATGCTCCTACAAAACACAAAAATAATACTACAAAAAATATATAATAAAATAAAAAATAAATAAATAAAAAAAAAGAATAGAATTGGGTTGCCTCCCAACAAGCGCCGACGTCAACACTTTCATCATTTTTCCTTCCACTTTGAAGAAATGAATTGTGCCCCCAATTTTGCATCAATTTTTTTATCACGTTCTTGGGGTGGTGGTGTAAACATAAAAGAATCAAGCAATAAATATCGCATATTGCACTTCTTGGCCCTTAAGTACGGGATGTCATTTTGTCTTCTTGGTGTGGCAAATTTCAGAATATATGGGGTCTTGTTCTTCATCTATACAAATCTCTAAAGGCTTCATCTCTATGTCTCCATCCAAACATAATGTAGAAAAATAATTAGAATGAGGACCAACATGCCCCAACTCCAAAACTATATTATTTTTGACATCCTCAATAATATATACTTCCTCAACCTTAACATCATCAACAAGAACATGGTTTAGTAATTGGTATTCTCGTTTTAGCTCCTCAATTTGGCATAGAAGATCTTTTTCAGCTTCACACAACTCATCACTAAGTTGTTTGGCGTTACACGCATCAACATTTGCACTCAATTGAGCTTCCAAGTCGCGAATAGAACTGCCAAATTGGTCGATCTCTTGTCCCAATTCAACTCTTCTTTCAATAAAGTGTTGCATCTCATTCGTAATTTTCTCACAAAAACCTCCATATTCCTCTAATAATTTTCTGTGCATATCAAGAATGCGAACATCGTGTTCTACATCATCCAATTCATTACTCTTGTTAAACTCACAAAAATTATAAGAATCAATATAAGAAGAGATTAGAGTAAGATAACAACATTTAGGACAATTATTCCAATTTTCATCACAAATACTACAAGATGGAGATGGTGCACATAACTCGGTATTTGGAATATTTTTATAATATTATCACAAGTGGAGCCCTTTACAATATGGACAAGGATCACAAAAAATAAGAATACTTACTATCCCACCACTTTTCGTTCAAAGATGCCATTTAAAAAAAATATAATACTAACTACACTAAAATAAAATTAAAAACCTAAATAGATAAAAAGCAAAAATCCAATATAGTAAAATAGTTAATTTCTAAGTCCCCGGCAACGGCGCAAAAAACTTGTTGCTCCCAAACGCACACGCAAGTATACGTGGTCGACAAGTAATATAAGATTGTAAATCCAGATATCGTACCCACAGGGACTTGTGATTAACTATCAACTAAATTAAAACAAACAATTAATCTATTCAAGCGAATTCTAACGTATGAATATTTAACTAAAATTAGTCTAAAATAACAATTAAGAGATTAAAGAAAACAAATTGGCGAAGTATAGAGACGAATTCAATATGAGTGAATATTCTAGAGCTATGGGTTAGCTAACAATCCCGTTGAGTTTTTCACTTAAATCGTCTAATTAATTTATCCGGTTTATTGGTTGACATGGTTAATATTGCTCGTAGTTTTCTCCCGAAATACAACTCGCCTATTCAAGCTAACCTAACGCCTATATTCCTATGGAATTAGGATTAACAAGAACGCATTTATAATTCCCGTATAATAACCATGCAACGCGATTAGGTATATTCCTATTCTAACCGCAAATCCGCTCCCCCTAAGAGTTAAGATCTTGCTCTACTCAATCTTTCATGCAATCTAGAGTTCCCTCTCCCGAGTTCAATCATAGATTCGTAGATAGTATTCAATTGGTGATCAAACAATCAAATAATTAAGTGCAAGATTGAATAAATGAACCAATATGATAAAATAATAAGAACAATTCAAGATTCAAACTACAACGTTCATGTAGCACCCAAACTCTAGAACTAATAAACTATGAAACTAAAGAAAGAGAAGAGAAAAAAAACTAGTTAGAAGCCTCCTCCAAGCGTGGTATGTATTTCCCCACGTAAAATTCCCTTCAAAGTATGTTAGATCCCCTCAAAATTAGGTTTAGGACCCCTTTTATACAAGTTGAAACCGTGTAGACGCAAGTCCAGGCCAGCGCCTAGCACTGGACCTGGCGCTGAAAACAATAGCATTTTACGTGCAATTCTCAAATCCTTGTTTTTTATTACAAACTTGTGTTGCCTCCACTTGGGGGACAAAGACTAAAGGGTGTTTCCCCTTATTATATTTATTTAATTTTCTTTTTTTTTCTTTTGCGTTTTATTCAATTTTGCTCCGAATCTCTTCATTCTCACACCTTTTTATTTTTACACAGTTAAAATATAATATTAAGCACAAAATAGTATAATTAATACTCAAAAGATGATTAAAAGGTGTTATAAAGTGAGGCAACAATGAGTGAATATATGCATTTTTGGCGAACATCAACTTAATAATGACATTTTAATGCAATAGCAATCTCTGATTATGATACAAACAATTACGTTGCTAATAATACAATTATAAGTACACTATACATACGGCTAATACAACTACAATAAATTTATTTATATGTATATAAGTTATTTCCATGATGTTGTATTAATACATGATTTATAGACTTCACATTAGTTGATCGTTCTGTCTATTCAGATATATATAAAAAAAATTATATGTATTGCTAGTTATTATTTCTGGTAGCAGCTAAACTATATAATTTTTCCAAAAAATTAAAACTAGAATCGTTCTCTCACATGTTTCGTCTAAATAGGGAATTCGGAAAGAATATAAAGAAGGAAAATTATTTATAACAACATGGTAAGTGTAGGTTTAATGGAAAAACAACACGATAAAGGCAACTTTATTTCGACCAATAAAGCTTCGTGAGTTAAAACGAAATTAAAAGGGAGATAAAAGTTCTTTAAGATCAAGTTAATCACGTGGGTACCACATGTAAATTGGGAACCAAAATAGCTTTTTAGTACTACTATAGCAGTAATATTTTTCTTTGAACTATACTGGTAATAATATTAATTATTTAAATAGACAGTCCTCTAGTGTCACGCTTTTGGCGGTCTCTTCGTTCGGTTGTTTCAATTTGAGTTTCAAAGGCTGAAACATTGTTTAAAACGAATATTATAATTATATTTAATCAAAATGAACTAATACTATTTTATAAAATGAAAAATAACAATTGATACTAACGGCTAACATGATATGTAAAGAGTTATAATTACATGATGTTTATTCACTAGCTATTAAGAATAGATAAAAATAAAAACCAAACTACTTAATTATTTTTAATCACGGGTCCATCATCTATCAAGTGATCTATTTTTTTATCAGGGTGTTCAGAGAAGTCTGTCACATCCAAGTGGGTGATGTCAAATGTATTGTCAGAAACAAAATTAGCTTCAGGACCTTTATTCTTTAGAGATGCGTGATAAAGCTTAACCAAATATCTTGTTGTACGACAAATTTTGGGCAAATACCTTTTCCACTGCACCAATAATATCTAGTTTCCGAATCCTTTATTTTTGGCTTCTCATATTTTCCTTTTCACTTTTGGTGGTTATTTTTCTTTGGGGAAAGATTAACCCCGGGGAAATTTCTTCCTTGGCCTCGACCACGAACAGGATTATGACCTTTTCAACGCTTAGCATAATGGGAATGCACCTCATTCACACTGGGCAATTGTATAAACCAGTGGGTCAATTATCGTGATTTCTCACGAGCAACTAATTGTTTTGTCAGCCACAAGGAGGAGAGAAATCAGCTTAGATTATCTCTTGAAACATTTCTCTCAATATTGTTGTTGCAAGACATGAAACGTTGTGTACGTTTTCAAGCATATCATAGTCAGTGATATCTCCACAAAGTTTCATTTGAGAAGTAATTCTGAACATCACGAGATTGTATTTAGAAATAGACTTAAAGTCTTGGAGCCTCATATGAGCCCAATCATGTTGTGCTTGTAGATGTGTAACAAACTTTAGGTTGTCATATCTTTCCTTTAAGTCATTTCACAAAACAAGTGGATTTTTGACATTCTACTTTCAACCCTTCATCAAAGCGATGTTGCCAGTAAATCAACGTCTTAGCACAACCTTGGTTACATGCCGGTGTCTGCAAGACTCATTGCATCTAAATGAATTTCAACATCCAACACTCATAACATATCGTTCTTGCCTGAAATTGTAAGGGCAACGAACTTTCGTTTCATAATATCACTCATAGTTAAAAGAGGAGAAAAATTACACGTTAGTATTCTCAAAGAGCTTCTTGAAACGGTATAGTCTCATGCTGATAACGTGAGATAAAACAATAAAAGATTGCAAAGAAAAAAGAGAGAATTCATATTGATTTTGAAACAAATTACAATGGAATAGAACGCCTCAATTTATAGTGGAAAAGTCACTTATATCATGTTTGACCAAGCTTCTAAAATCTATTTATTTTGAAAAGCGCTTTTCTCAAAAGCGCTTTTCAATTGGTGAGAAGTAACTTTTATTTGGCTAATTAATTTGAAAAGTACTTTTGAGCAATAATTAGTGTTTGGTCAAGCTTTTAAAAAGTGTTTCTAAGTGTATTTTTCTCAAAAGTGCTTTTGGAGAGAAACTATTTTTTTCTGCTTCTCTTTCAACTTAAGTAATTTTTTTCCTTCAAAAGCTTGGCCAAACACTTTAATTTTGGCAAAAAATACTTTTAACTAAAAAAAAGCACTTTTTGCCACACAAAAAAAAACTTGGCCAAATAGGTTATTAGTCAGAAAGTAACAACCTCTCAAAACTCTCTAAAAGATAGATATTAACCTTAAATACAATACTATTTATGACAATTTTAAAATTAAGTAATTCCTAATGATTATCTCACCCTCAATCTGAGATATATTAATTCCAGGATTACTAATCTCTAATAAAAAAAAAATTTAACCAGATCCTTAAGGGGTCGTTTGGTATCCCGTCTAAATTATTTCAGAATTATAATTCGAGAGCTAATTTATATCACATGAGAGATCCGATAAAATAATCTCACCTTTGATGGAATAAGACAAAATATCCTGAATTAAATTTGAAATTAAATTTATACCTTATTTGATTGAACATATAAATTTTTCTCAATCCCACCTTATCACTCAGTATCAAATGATGCCTAACAATCTAACATTATCTAGCAGGAGCGAACTTGGTCTTTTGAGTTACGTCATAAACTATGTGCCAAATTGCCAAAAAATGGAGACGATCGGGGGTTGATTACAAAGAACAGCAAAGTTTAGGGTCAAAATTCAAAGAGGACGCAAATCTCACAACATTTTTGCTTAGGGGTAGGAAGACAAAGGAGAAGCAAAGCCGCAATGGCAGCTGGACTTGCAATTGGATTGACTGCTGTAAGATCGCAAGCACTTGGTACGAAAATCCTCGATTGCCAAAAAACCAAATGGGTCTTTAGCCCCTTGGCCTTTTCATCTTCTTCTTCAAATTCAAGAAAGCTAATATTGTATTCGAAGCCCGGTTGCTGTTTGTGTGATGGCCTCAAAGAAAAACTTAATGCAGCTTTCTCTCTTTCCACTCCCCATTCTCTCCATGACGTTCAATTACAGGTTCTACTTAGCCTTTTGACTTTTTAAGTGTTCTCTTTTGAAGTTTAATTTAATGGGTTTTTGGGCAGGTTAGAGATATAACTAGCAATCCTGAGTGGGAGAAGGCTTACCAATATGAAATACCTGTGTTGGCTAGAGTGCGTCCTGATGGCACTGAGGTTTGATATGCTCTTACTACTAGTGCTTTTCTGCATCTTTATATGGAACTTCTATTGTTAAATAACTGTCGTAGTTCTTGCTTGTCTCTGTCTCATGTCATTGTTGTATGCTACTTATGATCAGCAGTGGACAGCCAGGATCTTTATTAAGAGGGTGTCAAAAATTTTTATATTTAAATACAAGAATAAGTTAAGGGCAGTCGATACATATTATATATACATAGAAAATAATTTTTACGTATCTAAACAGTGTAATTTTCTGCTGAAGGGGTGTCAACCTTTGAGCTATGTGGCTCAGCCACAACTTGTGATACTGTTTTGAGTGTGACAATATTGATTACCTTTGACCGCAACTATTAAAAAGGGCAGCCCGGACACCACGGTTATCACAACAACAAAAAAGGCAGCCCGGTTTATGAAATATTCCACGTTCACGCAGGGTTCAAGGAAGGACCACAGTCCAAGGCAGTGTGATACATGCAGCTTACTGTGACACAAACGTCAATGGCTGATTCCATAACATATTGGACTAATTTTCATATTATTTCCCTAACAAACTTGAGAGTCTATTATTTAGGACCAATAAGAAAAAGGAAAAAATGGTGAAGGAAAGGGATTGCAAACCCTTTTTTTCTTCCCTTTCTTTCTATTCCTTAGAACCAATCAATCTCACACAAAAAATAATACTGTTCAAAATTAGTTATCTTGCATGTGATACATACCATCTTATACTTGTGAACTACCACTCAAGTAAGCGTACGCATTTCTGTTTATTTATAAATCCTTAAGTACATATCCTTATTCAGAAGTTACATGGTTTTGTGTAGTAAGTTAGGTTGCAATTTAAAATGTTAAAAAGTTAAGGAATAAGTTCTGCTCAACTTTCCACATACTGCTGTGGCATTGCCAAGAAGCTTTGTTCAAATACAATGTTTTGATCCTTAAGTTACTTTTTCTGCTATCTATAAAGGAAACTGTGCGAGGCCAAAACCTTTATGAAATATTAGTAGATGAGATGATTGAAGCACTTGTTGGTATTGGCTGTCATCAATTTTAGATGTTAACTCGAACACTTGATGTTGCTGAAGGAGCAGTACTTTTTAAAAGCGAAAAGCGCAAAAGGGGGATAGGGATATTGTGCCGGGTGATTTGGAGCACTACGAGAGTCGTCCTGATTTTAGGTATTGTAGGCTCTTTAGTTTCGAAGAGGTCGTGAGGGCTGTGCGTAAGATGAGCAGAGCAACCGAGCCAGACGAGATTCCGGTTGAATTCTGGAGGTTCACGGGTAGGGCTGGCTTGGAATGACTGACTAGGCTGTTTAATGTTATTTTTAGGACGAAGAAGATGCCCGAGGAGTGGCGGTGGAATACGATGGTTCCGTTGTACAAGTACAAAGGTGATATCCAAAATTGTAACAATTATAGGGGTATCAAGTTGCTTAGTCATACTATGAAAGTTTGGAAGAGGGTAGTGGAAGCGAGGGTGAGGAAGACTGTGTCTATTTCCGAGAACCAGTTCGGTTTCATGCCGGGGCGTTTGACTACGAAAGCCATCCATCTAGTTAGGAGGTTGGTAGAACAATATAGGGTTAGGAAGAGGGATCTGCATATGGTGTTTATCGACCTAGAGAAAGCGTACGACATGGTCCTAAGGAGGTCCTTTGGAGATGCTTGGAGGATAGAGGTGTTCATGTTGCTTACATTAGAGTGATTAAAGATATGTATGATGGAGCTAAG
Organism: Nicotiana glauca; assembly: GCA_026770625.1. Lineage (NCBI taxonomy): Eukaryota > Viridiplantae > Streptophyta > Magnoliopsida > Solanales > Solanaceae > Nicotiana > Nicotiana glauca. The sequence goes on from MU707335.1 coordinate 10,022, forward strand.
ATTCGGGTGAGGATAGTGGGAGGCCACACGGAACATTTTTCGGTAGGGATGGGGTTACACCAAGGTTCTGCGCTCAGCTCGTTCTTTGTTGCTTTGGCGACGGATACACGGACGTGACATATTCAAGGGGAGGTGCTTTGGTGTAATGTTATTCGCCGACGATATATTGCTTATTGATGAGATGCGAGGTGGGGTCAACAAGAAGTTAGAGGTTTGGAGACAGACCTTAGAGTTTAAAGGTTTCAAGTTGAGCAGGACTAAGACAAACTACTTAGAGTGCAAGTTCAACGACGAGACGAGGGGAGCGGATAGATGTGAGACTTGGTTCGCAAGTCATCCCTAAGAGAAGAAGTTTCAAGTATCTTGAGTCAGTTATCCAAGGGAACGGGGAGATTGACAAGGATGTCACACACCGTATTGGGACGGGTAGATGAATGGAGGTTCGTATCCGGCGCCCTGTGTGACAAGCAAGTGCCACCAAAACTTAAAGGTCAGTTCTATAAGGTGGTGGTTAGATCCACAATGTTGTATGGGGTTGAATGCTGGCCAGTCAAGAACTCCCATGTCCAGAGAATGAACGTAGCAGAAATGAAGATGTTGCGATGGATGTACGGGCATACTAGGTTGGATAAGATTAGCAATGAGAATATTCGGGAGAAAGTGGGTGTAGAGCCTATGGAGGATAAGATGCGGGAAGCGAGGCTTAGATGGTTCAGACATGTGACGGAGAATTCCAGATGCTCTAGTGAGAAGGTGTGAACGGTTGGCACGGCAGGTAGGGGAATAGGTAGAGGGCGATCTAAGAAGTATTGGGGAGAGGTGATCAGACACGACATGGCGCGCTGCAGCTTACCGAGGAGATGACCCTTGATAGGAGGGTTTGGAGGTCGAAGATTAGGGTAGAAGGGTAATAGGCCGTAGTGTGTTTTTCTGTACTGTTTTGGGTTTGTTAGGGCTAGCCGGCTAGTACCTGTCATTATTTCTTAGATGGCTAGTGTTAGGGTGGTTTTTAGTGCTATCTTCCGCCTAGGTTTTCTAGTACCTTGTCGTTGTTATTACTTGACTATTGCTTTTGCTGTTGCTATTGCTTTCTTCCACCTGTTTTTCCGGTCCATACATTATTGGTTGCATTTTCCTGGCTTTTTGTTGATATTTGCCTGTTTCTATTTTTCCTCTTGAGCCGATGGTCTTTTTGAAATAACCTCTTTGCCCCTAAAGTGGTGGTAAGGTCTGCGTCCATATTACCCTCCCCAAACTCTACTTGTGGAATTCCACTGGGTTGTTGTTGTTGTTGTTGTTGTTGTTGAAAAGCGCAAAAGGATGACGAGGTTCATGGGGTTTGGAAGTAGAATGACCACTCAACCCCGTATTTCAAGATCCTTAAAGTAAATATCATCATAGCCCTAAATATAGCAAATTTGATTCAAACTGTCCTTGCCTCCTTTATCTTCACTCTTCAGATAGGTTTTGACCAGTACCATTCACTTCCTAAATCCTAACTTGCCACTTGGTTAACTATGGATAATGCGTAATCATTATATAAATCACTGAAGCCTGTTTGGTAAATTGGCTGAAACGTTACACTGTTCCTCTCGGAATACATCTGATACTTAAAGCCAGCTGGAAAAATCTGTAAAAGATATTATTGGAAGTCCTAGAAAGACTGCTTGGTTTAGATCATGTATCAGTCGATCTTCCAAAGATATACCTGACTCAAGCACAGTGCAAGCAAAAGTTGGTTTTAGAGAACTCCATTCCCAAGATCCTACCAAAATGTTTGCTTCCTTTGACATTATTATAGGCAGAAAAACGTTAACTTCGTAGCAGATTGTGACAGACTCATTCGTGGATAAGGTTTACGCAAGGCGGTGCCTCAAGTTGAGGAAGATATCAATGTTCGAGAGGATAAGCAGATCTAATGTAACTGGCACGCTTTTGTGGGCATTAAAATAGGCAGTAGTTCAATTTACTAGATTTCCGTTATATCTAGATTTCCTGTGTTTGTAGATTCCTAGTTTTCCTTAATAGCCTTGTAATAAGGGTCTCATATTTAAAGAGACTGAATCAAAAGGAGGAGGAAGGATTTATACCAAAAACAAGAGGTCTGGAACTCTATGTAACGAGTCCTAAGGTTACAAGTCCCTTTTGACGGGCTTTACTATTGTAGCAGAATAGGTCGCTCACGAAATAAAATCATGGGAGAGGACCTGTTTAACATTGACTTCACTGTGAATCGCCTTGTGACAAGATCTAGACATGTGGTTCTAATACTGATGCTGAGTGACGGGATCGATAGTATGATTCCGCTGTATGCATTGAGCTCTATTCAAGCCCATTTCACTCCAGTATTAAATGATTTTTCTTTGAGATAAAGTAGGGTTTTTTTTCTAGAACTAGCCGTACATACTAACTTAAAAGTCTCTAGTCAGACCTAATGACTCCTAGCAAACATTGTATGGATAACAACAAAAACGTAACATTTTAACCCAACTAAGTTGTAACAACAAAAACGTAACATTTTAACCCAACTAAGTGGTAACAACAAAAACGTAACATTTTAACCCAACTAAGTGGTATCACCAATAAAGATTTCTCTAATGTGTTCTATTTCTTAGTTAATTCTGCATTGATTCTAAGAGATTGTACGTCTTTTGAAATAACTGCACCATATGATGTTATGTCTATCTTGTGTTCTTTTATCTCCTTCCACCCTCATAGGGTCACAACTATGGGTTAGACTTCGGAGCATTTGGAGATCCACATAAGATATGGTTAACCATCTCAAACGACATTATTCTACAACACTCATGTGAATATGTTAGGCCTTTGAGGTCTAATGTTTACTCCCATGTAATGTTGTTAGTCCTAAAGCATTCTCTAAAATTGCCTTTCACATTGTTAAGTTACTTCCTATTGTATAGCAATCCATTACATTTGTATTCAATCCTCTGCGTGCCTGGTATTAATCTATTAATATCACATCAATGCTATCTCTGGTGCTCTTGTTGCAACTTGCATGGAGTTGTGTAGTTCAACCATTTATCAGAGGGAAAAAGGAATGCGTTCTGATAGAAGAATGGGGGATACCATGAAATTGGACTTACTGACATTAATAGAGATCTGAAATAGGTGAAGTAAATTTGCCTTTACATTCATTGAACTGTGTAGAAGATTGAAATCAATTTTGTGTGAAGCATCTCTTGTATTCTTGTGGCTTGTATTTTGTTTGGTATCTAAAAAAATTTCGTCTTTAAAGAACAAAGACAAATGCATTTGCATTTAAGCAATGGTTTGTATCATTTGTTGGAGTGACTCCACAAGTATCTCCATATTCCACTTCATTATCTTTTTATAAGCTACAATATAAGCTATATTTTTGCATTAAGTGTGTGTGCATGCGTTCTTAATATAGTGATATGAATGTTTTGCCCAAGTATTTTTGTAACTCATGGACCTAAGCTCCCTCAAAATCAGAAATAGTAAATATATATAAAGGCCATAACATAACCTCTATGAAGGAGTCATCAATAGAGCAAGTATAGTAGCAGGAGATACAGAGGAGCTTCCTATAATCATTGGTTTACACCGGTCGGCATTGAGCCGATACTTGTTTAACCTAGTTATGGATGAGCTAATCAATATGGAACAAGATGAGGTCCCATGGTGTGTGCTATTTGTTTATACAAACCAGCAAGGGTGTCAACCAAAAGCTTGAACTATGGATAAGCAATATGGAGAGTAATAGGTCGTTTGGTAGGGTGTATAAGAATAGTGTTGAATAATGTGTATTAGTAAAGCTGAGATTAGTAATACATGGGTTAGTAATGCAAGCATTAGTTATCCAGAGATTATTTCTTATCCACTGTTTGGTGTAGTGTATTAAAATTAAAATGCATTGCATAATTTAAGAAAATTAGTTGTTTACAAAAATGCCCTCCATATTCTTTAGCTTTAAGGTACTTAAGGGCAATTATGTCTTTAGCCATGCTAATGCATGCATTAATAGCCTTGGTATTGTTATGTATTAGTTATACATAGGATAATACCAAATAAGTTATATAACTAATACTTGCATTAGTAATACGTAGGTTGAAAAAGTCTACCAAACAAGAGATTAGTAATACCAAAAGCTAATGCATGCATTATTTCTCTAATGCATCCTACCAAACGGTCCCTAAGGGTTTTAGGACAAGTAACACTAAATATATGCACTTCAAGTTTGCTCAGCATAAGAATAGTAAAGTTGAGGTGAGATTAGAAGGAATTGTAATACTTGAATGCAAACAATTCAAAAAGACAGGCTCGTTATTCCAGGAGAATAAAATGGTAGATGAAGATGTTACGTGTAGAATCAAAATCGAATGGTTGAAATGGAAAAGTGCTATCACGGTGTTTGTGATAAAAGGATGCCCTACCAAAATGGAAGATTGGTTTGATAGAACAGTTATAAGACCAACAATGTTACAGGGGAATAAATGTTAGGCCATTAAAGTCCAACACATCCACAAGATGACTATCACAGAGATGCGGATGCTAAAATGGATGTGTAGTTATACAAGATTAAAAATGATTACATTCGTCAGAAGGTGCAATTAATGGTTGCTTGAGATGGTTTAGTCATGTTCTGCGTTGGCCTCCGGATGCATTTGTTCATAGGTATGAAACTACGGTGAGTGAAGATATTAAAAAGAAGATGAGGTAGACCTAAAATTATATGGAAGGAAGTTATCATGAAAGACATACAATTTCATAGCATCCATACGAACTTAGCAAAAGATAGAGCATAGTGAAAGAAAAAGATCTATATCGGCGACACCAGTTAGTTGAGAATATACTTAAGTCATGTTGTTATATTTACTTTAGGTCTTGTGCTTTCTAGGAATTCTTTTAGTTTATATGAGATTTTTATGTCAATAGTAAATAGGGAAAAGGTCATATTTGCTCGTGAGTTATGCAAAATCGTATGGATTTGCCCTTCATAATGTGGAGGTCAAATATGCCATCGCTGTTAGCAAAATAGGCTAAAATTGCCCTTATTTCCAAACAGCAGAATCTTAGAGATAAATTAGTAAAGGAAGCCTCCTCATTGGCATCTTCATTCACTTTTCTAATGTTGTCCTTAAAACTTGTAACGCCCACACTATGATTGTCACCAAGATTACCATGTCCTTCATTGTCATGAAAGCTATCAGAGGCATCGTCACCATCACCATCTTTGTCTTGGTGGCTGAATCCTCCATTAGGCTATTCACAAAGTTTTTAAAGAGATTAGCCTTAAAATCAAATATGTAAACAAATGCTAAAAACATACAATATAGGTAAAAGCATTGAGATTTTTTTTTTTGAGAAGGTAACATATTAGTATATTAATAACAAACTTCACAAAGGGTGTGTAGTCCCCTATATTTACAAGAACCAAAACAAACTCCTAGTCCTTGGTCTTCTCATAAGGATTCTAGTACATCAAAAATAGATTCAGGTTCTTCTAAGACCTCTTGTTTACACCAAAAATAGAACAGGACAAGACATTTCATTTTCAATTTTTGGATGATACTGGCCTTGTCCTCCAAAATATTTTTGATTTCTTTCTTCCCAAATTGTCCACCAAATACAAGCAGGGACAGTCCTCCATCTCTTTCTCTCTAGAAGAGATACCCTCGCTGTTCCAGCATGCTAGTACTTCAAATATTCTTCTTGGCATATTCCACCTGATGCCCCTCAAACTAATGAATTAGAAGGAGCTTTATTGTACTCAACACCTCTGAAGCATTACTTCCTCCTTGATTCTTGGAAAGTGCTTCAATAAATTTAATTATAATGGAATTGATTCCATCATGTACTCCTTGAGCAATTGAACTTACAATAAAATTTTAAAATAATGTTGTTATACTATAAACGTTAAAACAATTAAGTGACCATACCATTTGAAACTCTTACTTTAACTAGTTATGCGTTGGATAGGTGTTTGATCTCATCTCTAGTTCGTACTTTTCTCAGGTGGGTCAAGATTTTGATATGCACAAGAGGATGGAAAGTAAAGTTGTCATCACTTAGTTGAATTGCAGATAGGGGTGTTTATTGGGCGGATCAGGCGGATAATTACGCTTAACGGTTATCGGATTATAAATGTAGTAATCCGCTAGCCATCCAACAAGACAACGGGCGGATTGGTATCAGATTAACAATTATCGGGCGGTTATCGAGCGGCTTATTGAATATTGCGCATTTCCTTCAACTAGCAAAGCAAACTCATCCTTCGTTTGCGAACATCGTTCATAAGATTAGTCTCGGGAGAGGAGATTAGGCGGGACATGACGCAACTGGATCTTACTGAGAATATGACCTTTGATAGGAGGGCGTGGAGGTCGAGGATGAGGGTAAAGGCTAGTAGGTAGTCAAACGTTTCCCTTTGTCTTCCTTAGTTCGATAGCATTAGTGTTAATAGGATATGTTTATTCTTAGACTGGTATTACTACCTAGCGTTTACCTGCTATCTTGGCTTCGGTCTTCTTTTTATCTTGTGTTGTTACTACTTGTTGTCATTACTTCTTTTTCATCCTTTCTTTAGCCGAGAATCCATCGAAAATAACCTCTCTGCCCTTCCAGGGTAGGGGTAAGACTATGTACATCTTACTCTCCCCATACTCCACTTGTGGAAACTCACTAGGTTTGTTGTTGGTGGTGGTGCTGCATCACTATCCAATAATAGAGGAAACGATGCTTCTGAGGTGTTGAACAATAGAGTTACTTATAATTTTCTCTCTCTCTCTCTCTATATATATATATATATATTAATGCAATTATTTTTGATAGCTTGATGGATGATTTTGCGACCAATTTAGGGATCCTGGCGGTGACTCTAATGGCTTTCATGGCAATAAAAGCATGGTAATCTTGGTGACAATCATGGTGTGGGGGTTGAGAGCTCCCCGCCTTCCACAGTGAGGAGGAGGGTTCAAACCCCATCAATAACGTAGCATCCTCTTTCCCTTTCCTGATATAATTAAAAAAAAACATGCTGTGGATGTTACAAGTCTCAAGGATAACAATGAATGAAGATGCCAATATGGTTTTTTTTTTTTTTTTCCTGTAAGAAAAAAAACATGATAAGGTTGCTTGAGATTATTTAGTATTGGCACCTTTTTTTCCAAATGCACCTGTCAATAGATGCAGCATTGTGATGATCAAAGGATGTAACAGAGGACAAGATAAATTTAAATCATATGGATGATAGTTGTCTCGAGAGATCTATTTCTGTTGGAATCAAGGCAAATATATGATATCCCAACTAGTGGAGGTTGATGCATAGTTTTGTTGTTACACTTGTGAAATCCAGTGCCTTTTAGGACTCTGATTAGAGACTTGTAAGTTGGCGTAGAGATAAGTCTAAGATAAAGAGAATCTCTCGTTTATTAAAAAATCGTAATTTGCTTTACAAGACAAAATTATTTAGTATTGAATGAATGGGAGTAGAATGGATGTAGAGGAATCATGCCCCAAATAGTATCGGATTGAGGCATAATTGATGGATTAAAATTTTCATATATAAATGAGCATAGAATATTGGAATAACTTATATCTACTTGCTGGAACAGTCTTGCTTTATCCCCATATTCATAACTGTGGTTCTACCGTTGTTTTTAGCATGGCTAATCTATGGAGGTTTCTTGTGTTGACTAAGGGATTGTTCTTATTTAGAATTATTGTAGTTATAATGAAGCTGTAAAACCTGAGCCATTTGTTGGATGATGCATCATGCATTATTTGCCATATAGTCCCTTCTGATTGTTAAGGATGTGTTGAGATATGTTGGAATTTCATTAAACTGGTGATTTGTCTTTTGCGTATTTGGTTCCAGTGGTCAAGGCTTGCTGTGTCTAGTAAGGCTAGATACGGAAAAGGAAAAAGACTACGGAAAACCTTGAATAGGACAGTTGTCATAAAGCCTTGTACGAACTGTAAGTTCTCCATAGAGAATTGAAGCTGCCCCTAGGCTATATGTCATCTACCCTGTGAACCTTTGGTTTGTTTCACGTGGAAAATTACTTTGATATTAATTCTCATCGTTGCATATATTCCGCAGGAGGCACTTCCTAGATTATCTCCTCGTCTTGGTGTTGAGGCTGTCCACAAGAAGATTGCAGCCGCATTTACTGAATGAGCTCTCAACAAGAATTTTGAAGCCAGTCTATGCTCATACCGCAAGGGTGATACTATGGTTGATATATACAGTTTACCTGTGTGATATGCCATAGAATATGAGAATACAAATGAGTAATACTAGATATTTATGGTACATTTTACCGCTAGATATTTATAGTAAATTTGTCTGGTACTAAATACTAGATATTTATAGTAAATTTGTCTGGTACTAAATATAATGTTAGTTGTTGTAGCTCCATTCTTGGCACAAGGCTGGAATGATCTAACCATTGCTAATCCTGCATCTGCGAGAAATTGCAATTTAAATGGAAGGTGACATTGCCAAGACTTCCCTTGTGAAATTCAATTTGGCAGAACAAATATTGCAGTGGATAGGATCCATAGTTTGTCCACGAAGTTCGGGAAACAGATTAGCTGATTTGGTATATCTAAATCTTACTGAAAACTATGAAGCATGAGTTATAGAAGGAAGATATTTCCAAATCTTGCAATAACTATGGAGTCCTTTACTGAAAATTCACCCCCACATAAATACGAGTACAAGGATGTTATACCCTGTAAATGATGTGGCAAAATGTACAATCTTTGGCAGAATCTAAGCAATTTAAATTTCCCAAAAGCTTACGTTAGGTGGCTGGTAGGAAGACACAAATGACTTTGCGCAAGATTTGGTTTAGAATCCCGGCAAACATTGTGGTGATAAAGGATAGGGAGAAAATCACAGACGTTTTCATGGTGCAATTGAGCCTAGTCATATGTTGAAGTCCCCAAGTGTAACAGACCTTGTTTATTGGTGTAGCTTAAAAACAGTTTAAGATGCCTTATTAGATATGGTTAACTTCCTAAATTTTGTAATAGAGACTCATTTGTAACTGGACTCCCTGGTGCGGTCTCAATTAAACACTATTAGTATTAGCTCAACTAAAAGTAGAAGAATGAAGTACATTTGGATTGCACTTATTCCCTGAGCATAGGGCACTAGTAGTTTCACTTACAGAAGATATGATCTCCGTCCTTTTGGTTCACTGTGGACCAAAATAGTCCATTACAGAAGCAACAAATGGATACAAGTGAAGAGAAGAAAGAATTTTAGATCTTATGGCAGATAAGATGAAAAGTTGTGGTTGATCTTTTCTATAAGCTACATTTTCGTGTGATGGAAAAATTTGTCAAATCTAAATGAGCTTTTTCTTGCGAAAGTAGGACTTCAGATAGCATAGTTGCAAAGCTGCAACTGCTAAGCATATACCGAGGGACATTATGCTTAACCATGCCACTCTAGCATTAGTTTCCTCATTATCTTCCCTCATTTCTGCTTCCCTGCGACACGCATACAAGAAAAAACCATGTTACTTATGAGGTAGTAGCCAAAAGAAGGATAGAAGCATCGGTTGCACCAAGGGTTATTGAAAAAGTAAAAAAAAAAAAATCAATTATCTTTACCATAACTTATTTTGTCTCAAAACTGATGATTTTATAATACACTTCCCTATTAGGTCTTCATAAATCAAAACTATGAGGACAGCAACAACTAGGGGTGACAATTTGAACCCAAACCCATCTAACCCGCCCAACTAGCCCAGAGATTAATGGGTTGGGCTACAAACATTTTAGCTCATGGGTCAATTTGGGTTGAGCCCAAATTAACCCATTATTTTTTATAGCCCATTCTGACCCATTTAACAGCCCAAATACAGCTCATGAAATTCACTCAAAACAAATGATCTCAACCTAACTTATCTAGAAATTTGCTTAGTTGCCCCAATTTTTTTATTTTTTGTATTTTTAATTTTCTGTTCTTTTGTTTTTCTACACCACCCACTCACCCCACCCTACCCCCACCACCGCGAAAAACCCCAAAAAAAATTTTACTTTTTATTTTTATTTTTAAATTTCTGT
>MU707335.1:21479-32282 GCA_026770625.1 Nicotiana glauca
AAATATATCAGTGTTGAGCTACATGAAACATTTCATCCCTAGATTGACCTCAACGAAGATGAGATAATTTGTCTACACATATTGTACATAGAAATAATGTATTACTTAATGAGAGATGCAACACAAATTATTCCCTATAATGTAAATTTATAATCTTTGAGAAGACATAAAGTGTATGTCTTAAAGCTATCACCTTAGCACAATAAGGAAATCATGGTCATTACTAGCTCAGGCTAGGGGCTCTTTGATCCTCCTTTTAACAGCTCTAAAATCCAATAACTCGATGAAACACGTGAAGCCAATTACAGAATTCCATTTACAATGAATTAAGTGGTTAAAAATCAGTGTTCATCACCTATCAAAAAGAAGGAAAAAAAACTGATGTGTTGAATTCTATTTGTCACTGGACTCCAGATTGATCCCCTCCGGTCTATTTTTCTTGACTAAAAGCTTATATGATGCATGGTCAATAAGTTTCTACAATTGAAATCGAAGTACTAGCAGATGACTAAGAACCTAAAGAGAACAACTCGTCCAAAAGTTGGTACGCTACTCAAATTTCAGACGCTCGCCTTTTCACTGATTAATTAAATCTCAAAACTTCATTCTTTTGTATGCTGTATCTCTGAGAACATAAAAATCTGAGAAGTTAAGTGTTGCCAAAAGAGTCCATTCTGCTTTCATCCTGCTTATGAGGAACACAAGGATCCAACAAGGACAAAGGTCATGGATGCTGTCTTCTGGTTAAGTTTCCTTTATCAACAGAGGAATACTATAAAATGATAGTCACTGCGAGATTCATGTTTGGCACAATCTGACCAAGTCCAAAAATCTTTTTCTTGCTTGATACACATAACACATTTGACACTCTTCGGCACATTGTGTGCAATGTCACCATTCCTCAAGCATGCATTTTATAAACATTTGTCAAGAGGCTATAGCTTATATCATTTTCATCTCGAAATAACAAAACTTTTTCACCAGTAGATGCATTTTATCAGCGGATAACATAGCATATATGACTCCAGACGTATGATTTTGTCTGATATCATGCTCCGCTTAGTCAATATCCCAAAGAAGGCAGAAATTTTCCTTCTAGGCAGAATTCTAAAATCAGCAATAATTCTAATTAACATATAACAAATAATACTATCTCCATCCCATTTTATGTTATGAGGTTCAAAGTACAACGGTCAAAGCCCCCTAATTTTCGGTGTAAAATCGGATATAGATTTTTCAAAATTTTGAAATAAAATATATAGATTTAAAAACTGCATAAAAGTACTATAAGACCGAACAGTCAATAGTTCAAAATATTGAAATATGTCTATAAAATAGTAGACAAATAAAAAACTACTCCCTCCGTTTAAATTTAAATGACACACTTTCTTTATTAATCTGCTCCAAAAATAATGACACATTTAAAAACAATTTAACTTTACACTTTTCATTTTAACTGTTTTGCCCTTAATGAGAAGCTTTTATAGCCACACAGATATTATGGTCCCACAAAGAGACTACATGTTTCACAAGTCTTCTTCTTTTTTCTTAAACTTTGTGTCAAGCCAATCTATATTATCTAAATTGAAACGGATGGAGTATTAGACTCCCCAAATAGTAATAATGTCACATAAAATGGGACAAGAGGGAGTATTTGTATAATTCTAAACTTGATCTGAGATCTAACACTCTTTTTGCAGCTACCAACTATTATCTGAATAAATCCATTGAAACTTGCGTACGTCAACTCATTCAAACTATCTCCGAGAAAAAGTATAAACTAAGACAATCATTATGGGGCAGAAGGAGCATTAAGCACTAACTTCACACGACACATACACCAGCTAGGTATGATGTGCACGGCATAGACATGTTTCTGTATGCATTTAATTAGATTATATCTTAGACACATGCATAAACAATTTTCAAGTCATACACATGCATGCTGTTCAATTTTTAACATGGTGTTGTGACGACCCAATAGGTCGTTTTAAGTACCAGCCTTTATTTATGTATTCCGAGACCTCTCATAGCTTCATTTGATGATTTATGACTTGCATACGTGGTGCATGTCTTTATTCGGAAAGCTTTTAAGTGGAATTTTGAAGCAAACATGATTTTTGACGTAAAATAAGGCTAGAATTGACCACGGTCAACGTTTTTTGGTAAACGACATCGAATCGATATTTAAACGATTACAGTAGGTTCGTATGATGTTTTTGAACTTGTATGCATGTTCGATTGGGGTCTCGAGTGACTCAAGGGCGTTACTGTGCGTTATGTGAAAGATTGTAAAATTTCGTTTAAATGAAGCTATGAGTTTCAGGTGCATTGCAGACTGATTTGGAACAACTGATGCATAGTTGTTGCTGGTGTAAACTTGCAGGTATCGCAATTGCAAAGACCTGATCGCAATTGCGAGCCTCGCATTTGCGAGCCTGATGCCGCAAATGCGAATATGGGTTGGGGGCTGGAACTTCGCATTTGTGAAGTAAATTTAGTTCACTTTTGCGAAATGAGTTGGGATCACATTTGCGATCTTAGTGCCGCATTTGCGAACACAGTGCATACTGAGAACAGCTTCGCATTTGCGATTGGGGGGCTATTCGCAAATGCGATGATTATGTCGCATTTGCGACTTGCGCATGTCTGTGACACTGACCGCATTTGCGATCAGTTGTTCGCATTTGCGGACATCAGTTCGCATTTGCGACATCTGCACCCGGGTAAAAGTTGGAAAAATCGGGAATTAGCTCATTTACACCAATTCTCAAACCTAGACTCCATTGAGGCGATTTCTTGAGAGATTTTTCATCCTAAATTCATTGGTAAGGAACTCTAATTCATTTTCCATCAATTCCCATTACTTTTCCATGAATTTCTTCATCAAATCTATGAACTTCAAGGTAGAAATTATGGATTTTGGGTAGAACTTAGGAATTTTGTGAAATTGAGATTTAGACCTCAAAATGAGGTCGGATTTTGAAACAAATTACATAACGGGCTTGGGGGTCAATGGGTAATCGGGATTTTGTCTGAATCTCGGGTTTCGACCAAGCGGGACCGAGGTTGACTTTTTCATATATGATCAATATTGAACATTTTTCATTCGTGGGTAGTTTCTAAAGTTTGTTTTGAATTGTTTGAACTACATTTAGCTAGATTCGGTTGGTTTGGAGGATTGTTCTAAAGGAAAAGCCGTGGTTGATTATTAATTTGATTCTGAAAGGAGGTAAGTGTCGTGTTTAACTTTGACTTGACGGAATTAGGACTTATTTGTTCTCTTTGCTACGTGAATTATATGTGGGGATGGTGCATACGCAAGGTGACGAGTGTATATGCGTTATCATGGAATAAAGTATGCGGGGTGGGCTATTTACCTTTATGTCATCATCTATTGCATGTTATGTCTTGTTACGTACCTTGATTGCTACATGTCGTTACTTGATATTTATGCCTTACTTGTTACCTGTAATTTAATTGTTACTTGTTCTTGTTTATATCTGCTTACTTGCTATATGTTTTTGCTTGCATTTATTGAACACATTCACTATTTCATGCCTTACATGCCTTTATTGCCTTTACCTTACTTGTTGCACTTTATTAAGTATATCCGATCGTGTGAGCCCTTGGCTATTCTTGCGTTAATGAGTTGTCGAGGTTCGTGTTGGCTTACGATATGAGGATACTTTATGAATTTGAGTTGTTGGTTGTTCTCTGTTTGTACTCGTAGTTCCTTGGTGATTTATAGGCTTGGGTTTCCATTTTATGTTGAGATTAAGGATTTGTTGTATTAAGCTGTTGATGATAATGAAATGATATAGGGAACGGGTTGCGTGCCGCAAAAGAATAAAAATGATATGATAATGGATCAGGTTGCACGCCATAACAGATATTGATATGATATTGGGATCGGGTTGCACGCCGCAACAGATATTGAAATAGTGTTGGGATCGGGTTGCATGCCGCAACGGAAATGATGTGTTCTAACTGTTTGTAGCTGTGATATTCTATTTTTTGGATTGAGATATGATGTTACCGGATGATGTTCTTCTGGGGCCCTCTGTTAGTTGATATTCGGGTCCTGTTCTTATAAGTGTATCCATTTCCTCTAAATTTGTGTTGTCTATTTATTATTCGAACAGGTTTATAATGAGTGACTTGTCAGTTGTCATAGCCACTTCGTCGAGGTTAGGCTCAACGCTTACGAAGTACATAGGGTCTGTTGTACTCATGCTACACTTTTGCACTTCTTGTGTGGATTCCAGTGTTGGTCCTGGCAGCACTTAGAGGAGATTGCTTCGATCAGGTCTATCCCGGAGACTTGAGGTACAGCTGCATGGCGTTCGCAGTCCCTAAGGTCCTCTTCATTATCTTTTTTTACTGTTTATCTTGTTTCGAATAATTGTGTTTCATTTTAAACTATATTTGTAGCGCTCTAGTCACTCATGTACTTGTGATTCCGGATTTCTGGGATTAGTATAGACAATGTTATTCATGGATTTATTATATGTATTCAGAGTATTTCAATGTTTAGTTATTAATATTTTGCATTCAAAACTGTTAAGTTGATAAATTCTTTAACTAATGTAGGCTTGCATAGCAAGTGGATATTAGGCGCCATCACAGCCCCATGGTTGGAATTTTGGGTCGTAATAGTTGGACATGTAACTTTTTAGCATTCATACCTAAGTTGCGCGGACTCTCCAAAATACTGCCGCACCGGTGTCGGATTCTCCAAAAATACACTGCTTTTGGAGAATCCGGCACGCACCCGGCGATATTTTCGGAGAGTCCGAGCAACATAGATTCATACTACAATTATATATGTTTGTATGTCAGTAGAATGCATTTAAGTTCATTCATATGCATAAACATTTACATATCAGCTATTAATCAAGATCATGACACCAAAAAAAAAAAAAAAAGAAAAATCCCTCCATCCCATTGTATGTAAGACTCTTTGGCTACATGGAAATAAAGAAAATAATTTCACGTTGTTATTGTATAGATTAGTGGTGGAAGAAACTGCTATTAAAAAGACTGTTTGGTAGCTTGAATAGCTAAATGACTGTTAAAAGTTCACATTAAGATTTACATTTGACTAGCTAAATGACTTTAAGTTCCAGAAATTTGTGAAAATTGTATGGAGAATTATTACTATTGGAGCAATGTAAGAAATTATGGAATATCAAAATAAAAAGATTTTACATAAATTGGACATATAAGAAATGGATAAATAAAAAAAAAATTTAATACAAGGATCATTTTGTGATACAAGAATATAAGTCATACAGACATCATTAAACACTACTAAATACATCTAAGCATCTATTACCATGTGAACAGTATGAAGTTCAGCAAAAGAATATCAATCAAGGCACTGGACCACTTGATTATTTTATTCCGCATCTTTATAGCTTCCAAGCCTCATAGGTAGCTCAGCAATGAAACAGTAGCTGTGATTTTTCATTTTGTAATAGATCTCTAGTGTTAATCATAAAGCAATCCATCCCTCTCTTTCTGACTAGCTCCTCAAATTCTTAACATCTTCTTTTGAAGGCAAATCTTTCTTTAGTTCTATTATTGAATCCATGAAAAATGTCGGATAATTTGATTTAGGATTGACATGAAAGCATTTATGCTTAAAGAGGCACTAGCCACTAGGTACAGGACTATTTGACTGAAGGCGTGTTGGATAGGTGAGGCTGCTAAAAGTAGAGCTATAATGCAAGAAAAGTAATAGAGATTTTTCAGAATTTCGAAACATACAAGCATTGATCTTCCCCAAGGAAACCAACTCTCTTTAGATAAGGTAATCGGAGTAAGCGAACATACTAAGCGAAAATACTGATGATCTTTTTTTCTAGAATAAACTTGACTCCGTCTTCACTATAATACGTAGTTGAGGAAATAGTACAACTTAGTACATTATTTCACCCAACCATGAGCTATGTTGCTCGGATCCTCAAAAAATGCAGGAGGATCCAACACACACTAGGGCGGCATTTTTGAAGGATCTGAACAACATAGACCATGAGAGAACCAAGTGCCTTCCACCCATAAGGATCTATAGAATGCGTAAGACGATGCTCTAAAATGACACCATACGATGCTCTATAGTTTAACAACACAACAAGCTCTCGCCAATAATAATACTAAAAAAGCATTGGAGAATCGAAGGATAAACCTACTTTGTTAGTGTCTATCTTAGAAGTTAAGACCTCGCTAATTTCATTACTTTATTGATGTGGTTTAATGTCCATTTGTCTATTCCAATTTATGTGATACAGATTGAATTTTTTGCGGTCAAAAGCTTCTTGATATTTCTATAGCTTGAACAGAAAAATAGCTCCCAATGTGAAATTTAACAACATTTTATTTCTTCTATAATCTTAGATTAACTGTATCAAGTTGACATGGAAGATCAAAATTACAAGATTTGAAAGTCCAACGTGTGCTTAGTCTTTTGCAATCAAAGCTCAATATGTGATACTAGCATTTTCTATCCTAGTTTAATAAGTAGTTGCAGGAAACTCAAATTAAGAGGTTTTAAATCCAACCAGCACACTTAAAGTTGCTCAATTGGATCCAAATTACATGCTACAGCTACTATATACATCATAGTATCAGAAATATCTCTACGTCAACATCTTCTTAGCATAAATCAGTTAAAATTAAAGAACTGATGATAAATTCTGTGGTGCTTTACCTTGACGGAGATGGTGGGGACAACATTAGCTTGCGCGTGCTCTTCGTCGCCGATTACATTGTAATCAGCCAAAACGACGACGTTTGAATGGATTTCCTCAGATACACACTTAGTCCCCGAGCTCGGCACTTCCATCCATATCGCCTCTGCAGTGGGCGCCACCGCCAGCACCACCGCAGTAGTCAACAACAGTAACACCAAAAATTCAGTCAACTCCATATTTTGTTTCTACTAATGGAATCTGAGATGAAATTTTAAGATTTCAGATTTGTTCTTATTTTCAGAGGGAGAGAAGACTTTTGAAATGCTATATGTGAGTTTTGGTGTAGCTCGGATTCTATACGTTGGTGAGCGTGTATGTACGCGCTACTTTGAACGTCGGCGGTGTTTGATAAAGCGCGCGTGGGTATTGAAGGATAGTTGTACTAGATTGGCGCCACGCAATTTCTTCCACGGTGTCCAATAGGAATGCATCTTTTAGGGGGAGACTTTCCACTTAGGACGTGAAGGTTAGTTGGATTTTTTTTCCATTCAATTAATAATTAGTAGCTCAAATTGTAAGTTGACTTTGAATGTAAAAAGTCAAAATATTCGAAAACAGATGTATTCAACAGTTTTATAGGCTAGGTCAAGTTTTAACATTCAGCTACAAGATGTGTTGTTTAATTTCGGTGCCTAATTAGCTAATGTTAGTCTTAGTTCAATCCTTGTCTGAGTCCAATGTACAGAAAAGATTTTATAAGTGTTTTTAGGCATGGCACTTTCTTGAGTAAGCCTGAAGTTAGAATGTAAGTTGTAGGTTCATTCGAAAGGCAGGGGCAGATGTAAAATGTAAGGTATAGGTTCATTCAAAACCAGTTGCTTTGTCTCACTTCCTATATATATGTTAAAAAATTATTAATTGTTATAAAATATTCTAATATGGTAGTGAATGTCTATAACATATAAAAAAGTTACTCCCACTATTCTTTTCTATCATGTAATTCACCTTCCACTACTCACCATTATGATTGTAACTCTCACATTTTCATAATATCCTTCATGATCTTCGTCCATAATCTCAATAATTAATACCATGTTCATAACACCCTTTGATGCTCCTCAATGTAACCCTTTAAATAGAGTAATTGAGAATCATGTTGACACATGCACTTGAACAACACGGAGAAATAAGAATGTTCTCTCTCTTCCTCTCTACATGTCTTGTCTATTTTCTAGTTTCACATATGGGTTTAATTTCTTAACATGTTGTCAGCACAACTGTGCTTTCATTTACGTACACCTCCATATAGGCATATATTGTGTTTTGTGTGTTTGCTATATTTATACCACAATTCTGTGGCTATCCAACAAAATAAATATAGAAGTCAGATAATTGATGGAAGCCAACGGGATGGATGCTAATACAAGATGCATTTACATCCTTTTAGCTTATTCATATTTGTTGCACTCTATTTTGCACGTGTCAAAACATGATTCAACTTGTGGTTTCCCTGTTGATGATAAAGGAGAGTCGCCATCTAATATTTAAAGATATATTATGGTACCTATTTAATTACTAAATTACCTTATTAGTCTGCTAACAGGTAAAATTTTGGGTAAGGGGAAGGTGCTAGGCACCCCCTAAAATCTATTTGAGGTAGCTCCATAAGACTTAGACTAGGTTCATAGAATTTAGATGTCTATCACTTACTGGGTTAGTGCTTAAAAGTGTATGGCTTACCTTATGGTATGTCGAGC
This sequence comes from Nicotiana glauca, assembly GCA_026770625.1. Classification (NCBI taxonomy): domain Eukaryota; kingdom Viridiplantae; phylum Streptophyta; class Magnoliopsida; order Solanales; family Solanaceae; genus Nicotiana; species Nicotiana glauca. The sequence continues at coordinate 29,932 of MU707335.1, forward strand.
TTACTGTTTTAAGAGAAAATAGTATATCTATAATATTTTTGTTTGCAAGCTTTGTAAAATACCTTGATGCGTTTAAACAAAGATGACGGTGATACAACACAAGCAAGAACCCTGCTAGGCTCTGAAATATATATCCTTACAAACCTATGGGCCAAAGACTAAACATCCAAAGCTAACGGTCCCTCCCAACTGTAATAAAGGAAAGATTCCCCAGGCTCTCAGCTTTCCTACTCAAGGCATCAGCCACCGTATTGGATTTTACTGGATGATAAATAATAGTGATATCATAGTCCTTTACTAGCTCTAACCACCTCCGTTGCCTCAAGTTCTGATTATTTTGCTTGAATAAGTGCTGGAGACTCCTGTGATCCGTGAACACCTCACAAGACATGCCATAAAGATAGTGCCGCCCAATCTTTAGTGCGTGAAAAATAGCTGCTAACTCCAAATCGTGTACTAGGTAGTTCTTCTCATGAGGCTTCAATCGACGGGAAGTGTCGATGCCCCCCTTTTCTAAAGGCGAAATCGGGTTTATGACATTTGGGAGGACAACTTGTTCCCTTTTGGAAATTGGGTTTTGGAGTTTGAAGAGTTGCCACCTAATGATTAAGTGCATTAGGACACTAAGAAGAGTTTGAGTTTGAAGAAACCAGAGTTTGGGTAAGGGCTAGAAATTATCTCGAGGGAAAGGTTTTAGGCATCCCTCAAGATCCACTAGTTTGGTTTCCGGCCATGTTATAATTGTGACTTCACATAAACAAGCAAGTAATCAAGGGCTCAAATAGGAGGGATTCTCATACAACATTGCAAATAAGTTGAAACTTGAGGAAAAGTAAAGAGGGCAGAAATTTATGAAAAGATTTAAACAATTCTAAAGAAATAGACGAAAGCAAGTAGGGGGAGGAGTCCTAGGTTTATGATTAATATGGATCACGTCAATGCAATGCCCAGTAATCACTCCTCAAAAGAGGGGCTACATGAGTCATTATCGCACCGGTCATCATATATATATCTACCCTTCTCATCCCGTTAAGGATTAAAGTGCGGAACAGTATCGGTACTTGTTGTATGCTATTACCCGTCCCAATCCTATCAGTCTTAGAGGCATTTGAGACTGCTAATCTAAAAAGGGAGGGAGTTAGGGATTTTCAGATTTTTAAAACAGGATAAAAGTCTAGGCGACAAGCAAAAACACATAAACAGTTAGGGGAAAACAAATAGCAATTAAGGCTCAAACAAGCCTCCTCACTTAAAAGAGTAAATATAGCATGACTTCAAATACTGGTTTGGTCTGAATTAAATAAAGATTAGGATAGGCTGATTCATCAAATATTTCTCAGATGAGAAGTCCGAATTAGCCTTGTCTGGATGTAGTTTATCAAAATTGACGCAATTAATTACCTAATAGTTTGCCTAGGTGAGACCTATAGGCATGACATCTATCAGAGCATACTAATTTTAAGGAAAAAGGTTGCTGGTTATATAAACAAAAGATTTGCAGATTTTAACGACCTTATGACTAATTTTTAGATCCATAGATGAAATAGACGAAGTTGATTCAATTGATTTACTCCTATAGGCATGATTTCTAAGCGTCATTGGTTTAAACCAATTACATAAAGGTAGGAGTCCTATAGGCATGGTATCTAAAATGAAGTTGATTATTATTAAACCTATAACTGTTTGCCTAATGACATGTATATGCAGAAGAGCAGAAACCTAAGATTAGGATTTCTTTGTACAGAACTTATAGGCATGATTTCTAAAATGCAGAAGTGTAGAACTTATAAACATAATTTCTAAAATGCAAAAATGCAGAAATGTAGAAAACTTATAGGCATGAGTTCTAAAATGCAGAATGCAGAAATGCAAAAAACTTATAGGCATGAGTTCTAAAATGCAGAATGTAGAAATTATAAATAACCTATAGGTAAGTTTTCTACCCTTTGTATGCATTTATCCCCACCCCTTTCCACTAGCCATCCCAATCGTCATTACAAATTATTACAAACCCAAATGAATTAGAAAAGAAAAGTAAAATTACATCAGAAGTTCCAGCTACATCCAAACAATGTAATTCAGACTTAAAGTCCAACAATATGAGATAAATCAACTTCCAGGATCGGATTTTCAAAAGCCTATCTCACATTTGGGATGTGTCGAAGTTCCCAAGAGTCTCAAAGGCTCCGAGCAATGCTTACACCCCAAACATATTGCAGAATTAAGATAATAGTGTAGTGTGGAAATGCCAGACCTCAGATGTCTAAGTTCAGAGGGAACTCAAGGTCCCAAAGTAAGGGGCAGAACTTAAGAGTCTAAGAATAAGAGTAAGTGCATGGGGGGGGGGGGGA
>MU707335.1:47087-65110 GCA_026770625.1 Nicotiana glauca
TGGACACCACATAAACCTGTGCAGTTATAAATATACAACGGAATATCGAATACAAGGCAATTAACAACATGGGAGGGGAAACATGCTAAGGGGAGATACAATATCAACAGTAATCCCAAGTAACAAACTAGAGCAGCTTAGACTCACAATGAACAAGGAATCAATACTCAATACAAACACATGGCATCAATAACTGTTGCGGCGTGAAACCCGCTCCATAAATATCACTGTTGCGGTGTGCAACCCGACCCACACCGTTTATCAGGTATCACTATTGCGGCGCGCAACCCGACCATCATATATCATTGTTGCGGCAAGCAACCCGATCCTCAATATCATTGTTGCGGCGCGCAACCCGCTCCTCAGTATCATTTAACAGTCTGGTTCCCCAAACAACAGTCACAATTAAGGGACATAACAATAAGCAAACATTTGACAAAAATCCCGGCAAGGGAAAAGAATCCAACAAGTTCAACCAAATGTCACGGCAAGGGAATAATCAACAACGTTTTCTTTTTATTAGTTTTCTTATCTTATAATTCACTCTACCATTTTGAGCCAATGCTCTAAAGCATCCAGTAATTTCATACACTTTCAATATCCGTATCACAATTCGAGCCAATGCTCCCAGGAATCAAATAATTATTTTACCGCTCACATGTTATTCACAACATATAGAATTTCTCCAATAAACACGGAGTTCACAACCAAGTCATGGTAATCACATTATAAGGACTCACGGTCATGCTAGACACCAATGTATAGATACTCGTCACCATGCCTATACATCGTACTCGATCACATAGCAATTAGCAACAAGACTCAACTCCTATTCCCTCAAGCTAGGGTTAAACCAAACACTTACCTCAAAGCCTTGAAATCCACTTAATCCTCAACTATTGCTTTACCTCGCGGTTCCACCTCCAATACAGTGATATCTAGGCATAATCAATTTAATAATATCAATAAAGACTCAATGGCAACGTCCCATAGCTTAGATATGAATTTTCTAGCATTATTCCAAAAATCCCAAAATTAGACACCGGGCCCACATGGTCCAAACTCGAGGCTCGGACCAAAACCCAATCACCCATAACCCCACGAGTCCAAATATATAATTTGTTTTAAGATTCGACCCCAAGTTGAGGTTGAATCACCCAAAATTCTCAAAACCCTAACTCTACCCAAAACCCATAATTTCTACCTTGAATTTCATGATTTAGGGCTAGGATTTCAGTAATTAATGAAGGAAATTGAAGGAAACAAGTTGAACAATGCTTACCCAAGAAGTTTTGATGAAAGGGAGCTTCAATGGACGCCTAAGTACTTGGAGAAGAAAGGGTTTCGTATATTTTTATAAAAATCCCGAGCTACTGTTCTGTTTTTAACTTAAAAATTCGCTGGGCAAAATTGCCCTTCGCGTTCGCGGGAGAGGGCCGTGTTCGTGAAGGATAAACTGGGCAATACATTGCGAACGCGTGAAGGGGAATGCGAACGCGTAGAAGAAAATGCTGGGGGCCCAGGTTCTATTATACGCGAACGCGATAAGGGGATCGCGAACGCGGTGAATGGGGAGGCTGAACTACGTGAACGCGTGAATACAAGCGCGAACGTGATGAGTAAAATGAAGGCTAAGTATTCTAAGTCAACTACTCTACGCAAATGTGAGAATAAGATGCGAACGCGATGAAGGACGAGGCTGAAGCTTCACCAACGTGTGAGTCCTAGCGGGAACGCGATGAGTAAAATCACTGGGCACCTATTGCAGATTTTCTGTAGTTTTCCTAAGACCAAAACCACCCCGATACCTATCCGAAACTCACCCAAGCCCTCAGGGCTCCAAACCAAATATGCACACTGACTCAAAAACATCATACGAACTTGGTCGAGCGATCAAATCGCCAAAATAACATCAAAATCAATGAATTGAGCATTAAATCCAAGAAATCTTTCAATTTTCATAAACTTCCAAATTTTCCAATGTACGGCCGAAACATGTCAAACGATGTCCGTTTTCAACCAAACTTCACAGGAAGCGCTTAAACCACATATATGACCTGTACCGGGTGTCGGAACCAAAATACAAGCCCGATATCATTACTTTTTGATCAAATTTCATTTCCATTTTCCTTAACAATTTTAGAAAAATAATTTAACAGAAAAATTCTTTTAACTGGGTTCTAAACCTCGGATTTCGACTCCGGGCACATGCCCGAGTCCCATATTTTTCTACAGACCTTCCGGGACTGTCCAATCTCAGGTCCGTGTCCGTTTACTAAAAATATTGACCAAAATCAACTGTAATCATATTAATATCAAAATTCTTCAAAATTTTCACAGAATTCACATATTTTAACATAAAAGTTTTCCGGCTATGCTCCCGGACTGTGCACGCAAATCAAAGCAAGTAAAAATAAGATTTTTAAGGACTCGGAAGCAAGGAACGAGTGAGGAAACAGGTGATGACCCTTTGGGTCGTCACATTTATGGTCCGATGGTGCTACGGGCATCATTATTAACGAGTTTCACAACCAGGTTCTTTATTTCTCACTGGTTTATTACGAAACCCTAATTTTCTTAAAGCTTTGTCTTTTAAACGATTTTTAACTTATTCTTTTGTGTTTTACACTACTCTCTGCTCGATCTTTTCGATTTCTCAAGTTTTCGACATTTTCTTCTTTTTTTAAAACTAGGGTTTTTGAACCTCTTTCGAAATCGCTATATCTTCTAGTATTATATGCTTGTGTTGGTATTTCTGCTTGTTTTTGTAATCTTCTGGGTTATTTCTTAATTTCTATGTGTTAATTTGTCCTAACATTCCACTGAATCTGTGATTTCTTACTTAGGGTTCTTGGTTTTGTGCCTATTGTGTTTAAATAGGTCTAACTGTCTATTTTTACTAAAGTGTTTTGCCGATTCTATGTATCTCTTTGAATCCCTGATTTTTTGTATGTCGTTTCTTTGGAGGTTTTTTCACTGACTTGAGTCACTTCCTTGCTTGTGGGATGCTTTCCTTACTTAGTGTTGATTCATTGTGATTTTCCATCTCGCCCGTGATTTTCCGAACCAATTATTTTCAAAATCAGTCTGTAATCCGTCTGTTTATGTGCACAATATTTTTATTTCTTTTTTACTTTCCTTACTTGTAATTATTTTGTACTATCAGTCTTGCAAACACCTTCCGTATTTGATGCAATATGTACCGTTTGAGCTATGGCTCCCTAATTTAAAGGAATTCGAGTTTTTAATTGATTCTAATAGGTATTTTTTCTATAATTATAATCAGTCTATATGTATTACCTTATTTTCCACTTAATTTGAGAGCTATAAGTACCCTACTCTTTAGCACGAAACGGAAAAAAAGTTCATTGTTCTGAACTCTCTCTTCTGAACATAAGCATACTTAGTGTTATCCCTTGTTTCTTACACATCTTCTCCCACTTCCCCTATTGACTACTGATTACTCAGTTGGATGAAAGTAAGACTGAGTGATTTTGGGGCTGCTCCACTATTCTACTACTCTATACATTGCTGATTTTTTGGTCTGCATACTACTGCTCACTTCCCTGCACACTACTGCTCTACAGTATCGCATCCTTGACAGGTGTGCCCTCTATTTGATTTGTAGCATCCAAAAAAATATGCTTTTATACATGCTGCACTTTATTTTGTTTCTTCTATGATTTTACTTATGGTTTTGCTATTCTTATTGCAACTAACATGCCCCTGTGTGACTATCATTCTATTAATCAGGCATGCCTACTGATTTGCTTAATGGATTTTCTCTCCTACCCCCTAGACCTAGTACATTCTCAGCATGTGATCATGAGCCCTTTTGTCTTAAACCTGGTGTGACTGTCTAAGTTTTGAAATGCTTTCCTTTGGTATATAGGTGCAATTGTGTTATTACATGTGAACTACTTGCCCCCCACTTCCCTTTTCCCTGTTTGTGTTTACTGCCCGGAACTATATGAGGTATTTTGGTTCTGAGTTTGTCAAAACTTTCCTATTGTCTTTCTTTCAAAATTGGTTCTACATGGATCATCTTTTAAGCCGCTTTTCAACTCAATTTCTTTAAAGAAAATTCTATAACACTCTCACTACTCCTAAAGTTTAGGTTCTACCCCCTTCGTGTAAGCATTGCCTTGGGTACCTTTGAGTGCCCATTGAACTTTGATCACAAGGCTGGAAATTCCACACTTCACTTGTTCAACATTTTGGTAGTTTTTGGGTGTGGGTATTGGCCAAGGACCCCCATTGGGCTCTTAGGGAGCTTTGCCGCACCCAAACCATGGTCAAGGCTGTGAAACTCTAAAGAAGTGAGGTTGGAAGATTGAGCCTGGTTGAAGGCTCCCTATAGAGTAGCTTCTTATTTTATTTTTCATTTCAGCTATCACGGTTTGTAATAACTTATAAACAACTGATTGGGGCTATAGTTAAATTGGGAGGGGTTATGCATGTTTAGTTTAATTAGTGGGTAGAGAACATGTCTATAGGGCTTTACTTACCAATTTTTGCAATAGAAGCCAAGTGTAGGACATGCATCTTACACCTAGATATCATGTCTTAAGCTCTTTACTTTCAAATTGTTATATTCACTTTGTAATCAGTTAGTAATTAACAAACAACTGTCATAAAAGTACTACTGCATTTAGAGACCATGCTTTAGGAGCTTTATGTGCATTAGATATCATGTTACTTAGGATCTTTTTATTTCATCTGAGTTGCAATTGCTGAATGCCTAACCAGTTGTTTAATTTAATAACATAAGTTTGGTTGACTGCGTCTTCTCTTTAAAACTGGAATTAATATGCGTGTTCACCCCCTTTTTAAGACAAGTAGGCAATTACGTACGTCGCCTAGGCAAGCTTTAGGCCCTAATAAGAATCGATTAACACTGTTCTTATCAGTTTAAGGCTAATCTACTTGGTTTAATTTAAATTCTGCCACTCTCATTCCTGTTGTGACACTTTGTGGGTCACCCTTTTATTGAAAATCCATCTCTATCTGGGAACAAGTTGTTCTTTGAAATCATGTATCTATTCTCACTGATTTTTGATTCTTTCTCTAGTAGGTTTTCAAACTGCTGGGCTACCTTTTCTACCCAGAATCGTGCTGCTTTGATTTAAACTACTATATTTTCAAGTCTTTACCTTATTTTCAAACTAGGTTTTAAATTTTTTTTTAGATTTCTTTTTTACTTACCCTAAATGCTGTCACTCGTTCCTTTTCTTTAAAAATCTCTGCCTTTGAGACCTTAAAATGTGTTAAAAGACATGCCAACTGCATGCTTACTTGTGGAGGGATTTGTGAGCCTCTTAATTGCCTTTGTATGTTCCCCTTACGTATAGTCCTACTTGTTATGTATGTCGCCTAGTATTTTGTCCTTTAAACTTAAGGGTTCAGCCTAGTACTCACCCTGTAGGAATAGTAATCCTGAACGTCTACAGGACTGATCGGTGGGACGGGTAATAGCATGCAGTAGGTAACAATACCATTCTGCACTTCATACCTTAATAGGTTGGGAAGGGTAGACATAGAGATGATGATCACACAATAACATTATGCGTACGATTGGTTACCGGTGTTGTGTGTATGATCCAGTGTTTTATAAACCTAGGACCCCTTACCTTTATGTAACTTAGTTTAATACCAATAAATTCTGTCTTTTTCAACTACCCAAAAACTCCTCTGAATTTTACTACATTATTCCTTGTAAATTCCCTTTTTGTTTATTCAATGGCTTGACTAATTTTCTGCACTTAAGACCCTCCCTCAAATAAAATTATAGATTCCAATATGCATGTTACATACCTACCCTTATATATGAAATTATTTGTATACTTGCTTGCATTAAAGTCACAACATAGCATGGCCGGGAACCATACAAGTGGATCTTGAGGGGTGCCTAACACCTTCCCCTCGAGATAATTTCTAGCCCTTACCCGAACTCTGATTTTCAAATTCAAAACCCTTAGTGTCCTAATGCACTTAATCATTAGGTGGAGACTCTTCAATTCCAAAAACCCAATTCCCAAACGGGAATAGAGTTGTCTTCCCAAATGTCTTAAACCCGATTTCGCGAGAAAAAAGGGGCGTCGATAGCATGGCGATTCTGCTGGGGATTCTTTAGGCTTTTACCACTTCATGTTATACGTGACTTTATTGTTTTCTTTATTTCTTTGTTTAATACCTTTATTCAAAACTGACTTGTCTTTTTGTTTCTTTTTCTTTAACACTTTCATTTACTGCTTTCCTTCAATACCGTTGTAATTTTCGAGCAATTATTGTAATCATTATGAATGTGAAAATACATAACAATTTGTTTCATTATTGTAATTGCATCTTCAACATCATATTACACTCATGCCAAGAAAATACCATAGCAACACTTGATGAGTTGTTGCGCTCTTCCGCTATTATTACCCCCTAAATTTGGCAAAGGCATATTTGCGGTAAAACTAGTCAATCAGCGGTGCAGTCAACGGTTCCGTGCCTTTCTCTATTGAGTTGTTCGCTCAAGGGTACCGGTCTAGCACCCCATAGAAACCCTATTCTATTTAACTGTACATGCATCACTGTCAAACCTAGTCAAGTCAGTTATGTTGTCCACATAATGACTCTTTAACATAGCCTTATCCAAAGTCCATTGGGTTCCCTTGGGACCCAAACGGACAACACCATACTCTGTGCACTTATTTGGAGAACTAAATGCTGTTAATGCTAATTATTGGTTCAAATAGTCGAGTCTGGCGGGGGTAAGGGTCTAACCCTTTTGTTTTGCATAAAATGAATGACAAAGTTCCTGACTTCGGTATGGTCAACATACCATCACTCTTGCTGACCTGGTGGAGGAATCTCCCATCAAGTGACCAAATCAATGAATGGAAAGAGAGGGTCACCAAGGCTAGTGAGAAGCTGGAATATCTAGAATACAGTCTGCTGGAGTTGGAAGGAAAAGTGAGAAAATGAGTCACCGACTGCCAGAATGCCAAGGGAAACGAAGGAGAGCGCCTGGAAAAAGCATTTCTACTGGAAAATTTACGTGAGCTGGAGGATCTGATCAATGAGAACATTCAACCTGGGGAAGGTCCTTCTGGGACCAAGTAGATAGGAATTTACCTTTTCATGTTATCAATGTAATAAGGCCAATGACCATTAGTGACATTTTACTTTATGCAATTTTAGTGTCATTTTGGGATTCGTCTTATTTTTATCAATAAAATGAGGCATTTAGCATTATAAGTTTTCCAAATCAACTTGTCACTAGGCCTACCTCGGGCACAAAGAGGCACCCAATTTAGGACATGATTTATATTCTTGTACTATGTATTTAAATATTGCAATATTTTTCTCGGAATCCGCACTAACTTGTTACTTTTTTTATTGTTTTTACTTTTGTTTTTATTCCCCTCCCTAAAAGGTTAGTTCGTGCACTCTGGCATCGTCATCCTACTCTACAAGATCTAAGGGCCGTCTACCTCCTCCTCCTCCAAGTCCTGTTAAAAGCAAGAACAAAGCAAAAATGGAGGACGTGAACAACATCAGAAAGGATAACTCAGCTGAAAGGGTGGAGGTTCCTCAAGGTATTCAGGTGTCCAAAGAAGTGCCGCCCAGTTCGAACAAAAGTTACTGAAATTTCAAGAAGAACTAGACCAAGTTTGGAACTTGGCAAGCTTGTCATTCTCCCTCACTACTCCAGACATCAACTTCCCCAATGCTCAAATACCTCCACAGAACATCCCAAAGCCATAGAAACAACCCGCTACTCATCAAAATTGCAACACATGTCACAATAGAAATCCACTCCTCTTCTCTGAACCATCAAGTGATCATCCCACCACACTCCCATATATGTGGAAACCATGCCACAATACACTCAACCCATTACAAACACACCAGAGTCTGATGACAAAGACTCTCTCATCAAGAATCTGGCTACCGAGCTCAAGAAATTGACTAGCCGAATCCAAGGTGTTGAAGGGAACAAAGGCATTAAAGGGCTAAATTATGAGGATCTTTGCATTCAGCCGGACGTCGAACTTCCCGAGGGGTACAAACCTCCCAAGTTTAAAATATTTGACGGCTCGAGGGATTCTAGGATCCATTTAAGGATGTACTGTGATAAACTGGTCAGCGTAGGAAGAGATGAAAAGATTCGCATGAAACTCTTCATGAGAAGTTTGAAAGGCAATACGCTATCTTGGTACATTAGCCAAGATCCTAAGAAGTGGACAAGATGGGTAGGAATGGCGTCCGGTTTCATGGACAGGTTCAGGTTCAATACAGAAAATGCACCAGACATCTTCTACATCCAGAATCTGAAAAAGAAACCCACTGAGACATTCTGCAAGTGTGCTACTCGATGGAGATCCGAGGCCGCTAAGGTCAGGCCGACCTTAGAAGAAGAACAGATGAACTGATTTTTTGTCCAAGCTTAGGATCCACAGTATTATGAGAGGTTAATGTTGATAGAGGGCCAGAAATTCTCCGATATCATCAAGCTAGGAGAAAGGATTGAGGAAGGAATTAAGAGAGGTATGGTCACTAATTTCGAAGCTGCAGGCTACTAACAAATCACAACAATCTGGTGGCACGTCTAAGAAAAAGGATGTGAGTGCCGTGATGGTTGCACAGAGAACCAAGTCCCTAATAAAATACCAAGCCCACTCGGTACCCCCCCACATACCAGCCTATACCCAATTACCAAGCACCTCTACCCTCTTACCAAATTCTGTCACCTGCTTACCAATTATCCCCCTCCCCCACATATCAACCTACCTCACCAAGATATTCCCAACCTACACCCGTCTACCAAGCTTATAATGCACACTACCAATCCCTTCCCGCCCGCCAAAACTTCCCCAAGCCACGCCTTAACTTCGACCGTAGACCTCCCAAGCAATACACTGCCATCGTCGAGCCAATCGACCAATTATATGAAAGACTCAAAGTAGCCGGTTAAGTCACCCCAATCCATGCCATAACTCTAGAAAATCCTTCCCAGTGGGTCAATCGAAATAAAGCCTGCGCATACCATTCCGGCATGAAAGTGCATATTATTGATGAGTGCTGATCTCCGAAAGACAAAATCCAAGCTCTAATTGACAACAAAATCATCGTGGCCAAGGAACTTGCTCCTAATGCTCACGATAATCCCTTGCCTGATCATAAGGGTAGAAGTGTGCACATGATCGAGATAGAAGATGATTGGGACCCCAAAGGGTCAATTGGATTAATTGTCGAAGGTGACGAGCCCAAGAAACCAATAGTCACCCTAAATCAAATTGTGGTCCAGATCCAGCCCTCTGGGAATGCTGAAGTAAACATGTCCGTGCCTCTCGAGCTTGAAACACCGTCATCCAAAAGGACCACAGAGCCAATTGAGGTGGAGTTTGGGTCTCCGAAAGTACCATTTGAAGTTGCTGTGCTACCTCCCAAAATGAGAGTGCCCATTCCTATAGCAATGTCAGCCTTAATACCGTTTCATACATAGTCCATTCCTTAGGATTACACCGCCGAGGCAAGAAGGAAGGGAAAAACTAGGTCTGGAGAAGCAATTGCAGAGAAGGGTATGACCAGGACTGGCAGAATTTATACTCCGGAGCACTTAGTTGAACCAAGTAAGCAGGCCTCTGGACGACCTATTGAAACTGGGCCTAATGATCTCTGTGAAAGATACAAGCAAAAGAATACTCAGTTGTTGATCAATTAAATAAAACACCAGTGCTGATCTCCATTCTAGCTCTACTGCAGAGCTCCGAGACACACAAGAATGCCCTAATGAAGATACTGAGCGAGGAATATGTACCCAGCAATATAACTGGAGGAGAGATGGCAAACATGGTCGGGCAAGTATTGATGAGTCATAAAATCACTTTCCACGAGGATGAGTTGTCCCCTGAAGGTTTAGGCCACAATAAAGCATTGCACATCACTGTGCAGTGCGAAGACTATTTCATCACTAGGACTTTGATTGACGGAGGGTCCAGCCTCACCATCTGTCCTTTGGCAACCCTCAAAACATTGGGGAAAAGTCTGCATAAAATCAAGGATGGGGCTATCAACATCAAAGCTTTTGATGGTTCCCAAAGTTCCACTATTGGGGAGATCAGTTTATGTCTGCAAATGGATCCAACTTGGTTTGATGTTGATTTTCAAGTAATAGACATCCCAGCATCCTACAACTTACTACTAGGACAACCTTGGATCTACGCCACTAGAGCTGTAGCATCAACCCTGCACCAGGCAGTGAAGTTGGAGTGGAATCACCAATAGGTGATTATTCATGGTAACGGTAGTAACCCCATATACAGTCGTCAAACCATCCTGGCGAATGAAGGGAGAAGGAAACTAGGAGGATAAACCTACCACCAAATTGAGCGAGTCAATGCTGTGGACAAAGATAAATGGTGGGATAACAAGATAGAGAGTATACTGAATTGGAGTGGGTATGAACCTGGCAAAGAGCTAGACAAGTACCTCCAGGGAATCACCAAGCCTATCAAATTGAAGAAGCATGGCACCACTTTCGAGTTAGGGTATGGATATACTTGGGTAGAATTCCAAAACTGGTCGCCACCATGGCACGACCCTTATTATCTGCTGGAGCACCCGATACCCCGCCTGGAACAAACTTTTCAGCCAGACGACATCATATATGGGTCAGAGGAAGATGAAACATTGGCCGCAATGAAGAACCTGTTCTTGGAAAATGACAATATGGACTATCATATCATTCTCGAGGAGGAAGGGGAGGAAGGCCCTTCCATACAGGCGGTGAACCGAGGAGAGTACCTCAACAATTGGTCCATCAGAATCACCCAGGCCCGGAGAGCTTCGGGGTAGCAATGCTGAACAAAGCACTATGCATTATTTTACTTTTTCATTAGTTGATTTCCTTTTAGTATTATCTCTAAATTTCAAAAAAGAGCTCTGATGTTCAAAACTATTTTGGAATTAATCAAAGTATTTCAGTTGCTTATTATTTTCTCTACTATTTACTTTATTTTTCACACAACATTGCTATTACTTATCTTGCTGAACTGACGAATGTGACATGCAACGAGTTAACACAACGAACGAATATAGACTCAGAAGAGGATAAAATACCAGAAGAGGTCGTTAAAAAGGTTGAGGATTTTGAGAATAGGCCTAAGTCTAACTTGGACGAAACTGAGGTCGTCAATCTGGGGGATAAAGAGAATGTTAAGGAAATGCGCATTAGTGTTCACTTGTCACCGTCAGAAAAGGAAGAGTACACGGAGTTCTTAAAAGAATTTGAGGACATATTTGCCTGGTCATATGATGATATGACCGGTCTCAGTACATCTATTGTAGCTCAGAAACTGCCAAAAAATCCGACATGTCCGCGGGTAAAGCAGAAGCTCAGAAAGTTCAAGACAGACATGAGTTTGAAAACCAAGGAAGAAGTTACCAAACAAGTCAAAGCCAAGGTCCTCAAGGTAGTGGAATACCCGACATGGTTAGCCAACATTGTGCCAGTGCCAAAGAAGGACGGGAAAGTCAGAATCTGTGTCGACTACCGGGACCTCACTCGAGCCAGTCTGAAAGATGACTTCCCCTTGCCAAACATACAATCCTGATTGACAATTGCGCCAAGCACGAGCTGCAGTTATTCATTGATTGTTTTGCTGGGTACCATCAGATATGGATGGACGAAGAAGACACAGAGAAAACGACTTTCATTACACCGTGGAGAATGTTTTTTGACGGAGTAGCAAACTTTAAAGGCATTGGCATAGGAGCAGTTCTAGTATCAGAAACAGGTCAGCATTATTCGGTGTCCGCCAAACTTAGGTTTTCGTGCACCAATAACATGGCTGAGTACGAAGCCTGCATCTTGGGGCTCAAGCTGGCCATTGACATGAACGTTCAGGAGTTACTAGTGATCGGGGATTCTGACTTGCTCATACATCAGGTTCGGGAAGAATGGGCAACCAAGAACTCCAAGATACTCCCATACTTGCATCACGTACAAGAGTTGAGGAAGAGGTTTACAAAGACAGAGTTTCGGTATGTTCCCAGAATTCAGAATGAGTTCACCGATGCATTGGCCACTCTATCATCCATGATTTGGCACCGAGATAAGAATTTCATCGATCCTATCCCGGTAAACATCTAGGATCAACCTGCTTACTATGCTCACGTCGATGAAGAAGCAGATCAAAAACCATGGTTCCATGACATTAAGAAGTATCTGTCAACAAGAGAGTATTCAGAACTTGCAAACGCTACTCAAAAGCACACATTGCAGAGGTTATCCAATCACTTCTTTCATAGCGAAGGAATCCTGTATAGGAGGACTCCCGATTTGGGATTACAGAGGTGTGTCGAGGAAAAGGAAGCATCCAGGTTGTTGGAGGAGGTTCATGAAGGGACCTGTGGCCCGTACATGAATGGTTTCGTATTAGCCAAGAAAATACTCCTAACTGGTTACTTCTGGATGACCATGGAGACAGACTGCATCCAGTTTGTTCGGAAATGCCATCGTTGCCAAATTCATACAGATATGATAAAGGTGCCTCCTAATGAGCTCAATGCAACAAGCTTACCATGGCCGTTCGCCGCTTGGGGGATGGATATGATTGGACCTATCGAGCCTGCTGCGTCAAACGGGCACAAGTTCATTCTAGTGGCAATTGATTATTTCACCAAATAGGTTGAAGCAGCATCGTATAAGCCAGTAACCAAGAAGGTTATGGCAGACTTTGTTCGCGATCGTATCATTTTTCGGTTCGACGTCCCAGAGTCAATCATCACTGATAATGGTTCCAATCTCAATAGAGACCTGATGAAAGCAGTGTGTGAAACCTTCAGGATCAAGCACAAGAATTCTACAGGCTACAGAACCCAGATGAATGGAGCTGTAGAAGCAGCCAATAAAAACATCAAAAAGATACTAAGGAAAATGATAGAAAAACACAAGAAATGGCATGAGAAGCTATCATTTGCTCTATTGGGATACTGTACCACTATTCGCACATCAACTGGGGCGACTCCTTATATGTTGGTTTACAGTACCGAGGCAGTCACCCCAGTCGAAGTAGAGATTCCCTCCTTGAGAATCATGCAGGAAGCAAAATTTGAAGATGCAGAATGGGCAAAGAGTCGCTATGAGAAATTAGCCCTTATATATGGGAAAAGACTGAATGCAGTTTGCCATGGTCAGCTTTATCAGAACAGATTGACCAGAGCCTTCAACAAGAGAGTCAAGCCAAGATGATTCATGCCAGGGCAGTTAGTACTGAAGAAGATTTTTCCACCCCAAGATGAAGCCAAAGGAGAGTTCTCTCCTAATTGGCAAGGTCCGTACATGGTTCACCGGGTTATAATCGGAGGAGCCCTCATACTTGCATCAATGGATGAAGAAGTTTGGCCAAAGCCGATCAATTCAGATGTAGTAAGGCGATACTACGTGTAATCATTATGATTTCTTTATGATGTAATTTGAACTACGCCTGACCTGATTCCCGTTTAAGAGGGGATACATAGGCAGCCCTATGGGTTCGGTCACAATTCAACAAAATTTTCATTTTCCCCGACATTGGAAACTGGGGCAGAATTTTGAGGAGGACCCTTAAAATTCTAAAGTTGATTCTTGCCATTCATTGCGTGCAGCCATCAGAGGCACCAACTCAGTAAACTAGGGCAAAATTTTGAGGAGGACCCTCAAAATTTCGAAGCAAAAAAGGTTGCAGTATCTTGAACCACGTCACAGTCATCAGTTATTCTAAAAAGAAAATCATTTTATTTGTTATCTATTACTTATTTACATCATGTTTTTAAATTATGTTACCAAATTATGCATGGATACTATCAGAATTGCTTTGTTATCAATGCTACCCCAATGAAAACAAGAGCCGAGTAGGACGAGCGCAGTCGCGGAAAGACGAACTAACCTTTCCCCTTGACAAAACTCACAATCTTTCTTGAATGCAGGTACCCCAAAACATAGAATCATCGGATATGATTACAAACTCACACTTTTTAGGAATACAATTCTCACGATCATCACCCATTTTCGAGCGCTATTCGCACGCAACATCCCCAGCAACCACAAGGACAACTAACTGTCAGCTATCGCCTATCAGCTAAGAGATTTCGTTACTCTTCACCTTTATTTATTGCATTGCATAAGGCTACCTTTATGTCTTCCGAGGTTAAGCGCTACCTCCATCCTGCACTTCCTTGCATTGCATAAGGCTACTTTTCTGCCTTCCGAGACTAAATACTGTCTCCATCCTGCATTTCCTTGCATTGCATAAGGCTACTTTTCTGCCTTCCGAAGTTAAGCACTACCTCCATCCTACATTTCCTTGCATTACATAAGGCTACTTTTCTGCCTTCCGAGACTAAGCGCTGTCTCCATCCTGCATTTCCCTGCATTGCATAAGGCTACTTTTCTGCCTTCCGAGACTAAGCACTGTCCCTATCCTGCATGGCTGAAATATCGCCACCTCTGATCTACATCGGCTGAAATACCGCCAGCTTTATTTAAATCTTGCATGGCGGAAACATCGCCAATTTTGTTTAAATCCCTCATATCGGCTAAAAGATCACCAAATGCATTCAAATCATTAGATCGGCTAAAAAAATTGCAAGGTTTTTTTTTAAATTTCTGTCGGATGAAATATCGCCATTTATATTTTTCTATACTGGCTGAAACATCGCCAACTCTATTTAATTCTCTGTATCGGTTGAAATATTGCCAGTTTATGTTTAAACCTTCATCGGCTGAAATATCGCCATTTTATATTTATGCTTTACATCGGCTGAAATACCGCCAAATCTTGAATTTTCATGGGCTTACATACTGCCAAATCTTGCATTTTTATGGGCTGAAATACCGCCAAGCTGTCCAAGGGCGTCATTGTTTGGAGGCACCATTTTCATAGTCCGAGAACACCATTCCATGGCCTAAGGATCCCGCTTTATATTCTGTACATCATTATTCAAAGGCATCATGGTTCGGAGGCACCATCATCATAGCCCGAGAATATCATTTCATAGCCTGCGAATCCTTTATTATGTGCTTCATGGCCCAGGACGTCATGGTCTAAGGACGTCATCCTAACCGTCCAAAGACAGCATTTATGGTCCAACGGAAACTTGCATCACGTTTAAATTCTGCATGATATGCTTGTATTACTCAATTGCAAGTACATCAGCTAGCAACGGCCATTACAGCAGGAGCGATCTCGCTCCGGTTCTCGCAGCCCATCAGTCCCTGACCACCTTTCCCAACCTAAATATTGCGCCCGTCTCTTCAAAATCTCCGTCGGCATACTCCGTCGATGTATCTCGAACTACATATGACCTGATTTCTATAAACCAGGGATATGTAGGCAGCTCAGAAACCAGAGCTCAGTCAAAACCTTTGCAAGTTGTTTCTTTCGGTCAAAATTGGTCATCATATCTTTACCTGACAACTATTTCATCCTTCCCAGGTAAAGAGGGGTAGCTGTTGATACCTAATTTTTTCCTATGTATTTTATATACTCAAAATGTTTACAAAATAGTATGTACATGCATATATAAGCATGCCCAAGAGTTTTGGTATTTTTTCCTTATTTTAAAGATTTTAAAATCAATTTGTTATCTATTTTAATAATACAAAATTTAATAATTATTTTTCGACTATCATTTTGGTGAATAATTTATTCTATTCTCATATTTACACCCATATATAATTAAGGTGATTTTTGCATATTTTATATAATTTATTTTGTGCTTTTAAAAGCTAAATTGCTATAATTGTAATTATAGCCTATTTTTCGATTAATAGTATTTTATAATTACAAATTTGCTCCCAGTATTTTTTTCAATTAACATTTATATGTTATTAATCAATTTAGTGCTTTAATTGGGTTCTAAATTATTTTAACTATTTTTATTAAAATAAAAGGGGAAGAAATGGATGTTTAACATTTAGCCTCATCCATTTCAATTATAACCCCCGTGCATTTCAATTTTAACCACAAATTGAACCCCAATTCCAACCCCAAATTCCCTGACCCAATTCTCAAATCACCCATACCCAATTTAATGACCCGGTCCAGCCTTGATCTAATCTAAGCCGTTGATCAAGTGAGATCAACGACCTAGGTTTTATTTCCAAAATTAAAATCTAATAACCCCCCTAAACCTCTCATTTTCTGACGGTCTCTCTCTCTCTCTCTCTATATATATATATACTGACTCTTGCTCTCCCTTCTCTCTAGAACCTTCTAGTTCTCTCTCTCGTCTCCGATAAATCAACTGCCTCTCCGGCCACCTCTAGCCTCACTTCTCTTGACCACTAGCCGCCTTGAAATTTTGTCTTGTTGATTACCTCTATCTTCGAGACTCCAAAAGCCTCCAACATACAAGATGGTCACCGGAAGCTTTGCCTGGTTTGTCTCCGGCTTTCTTCAATGGGTTATGGTCCGATGGTGCTACGGACATCATTATTAACGAGTTTCATAACCAGGTTCTTTATTTCTTACTAGTTTATTACGAAACCCTAATTTTCTTAAAGATTTGTCTTTTAAACAATTTTTAACTTATTCTTTTGTGTTTTACCTACTCTCTGCTAGATCTTTCCGATTGTTCAAGTTTTCAACATTTTGTTCTTCTTTTAAAACTAGGGTTTCCGAACCTCTTCCGAAAGTGCTATATCTTCTAGTATTATATGTTTTTGGTGGTATTTTTGCTTTTTTGTGTAATCTTTTAGGTTATTTCCTAATTTCTATGCATTAATTTGTCCTAACGTTCCACTGATTCTGTGATTTCTTACTTAGGGTTCTTGGTTTTGTGCCTATTGTCTTTAAATAGATCTAATTGTCTCTTTTTACTAAAGTGTTCTGCTGATTCTATGTATCTCTTTGAATCCCTGATTTTTTTTATGTAGTTTCTTTGGAGGTTTTTCATTGACTTGAGTCACTTCCTTGCTTGTGAGATGCTTTCCTTACTTAGTGCTGATTCCCTGTAATTTTCCATCTCGCCCGTGATTTTCTGAACCAATTGTTTTCAAAATCAGTCTGTAATCCATCTGTTTATGTGCACAATATTTTTATTTCTTTTTACTTTCCTTACTCGTAATTATTTTGTACTATCAGTCTTGCAAACACCTTCCTTATTTGATGCAATTTGTACTATTTGCGCTATGACTCCCTAATTTAAAGGAATCCAAGTTTTTAATTGATTCTAATAGGTATTCTTTCTATAATTATAATCAGTCTATATGTATTACCTTATTTTCCACTTAATTTGAGTGCTATAAGTACCCTACTCTCTCTTTAGCACGAAACGGAAAAAAAGTTCATTGTTCTGAACTCTCTCTTCTGAACATAAGCATACTCAGTTCTCTCCCTTATTTCCTACACATCCTCTCCAGCTTTCCTTGTTGACTACTGTCACACCTCCTTTTTTAACGAGTTTAATACACCCCGTGAAGGGCGTAAAGGAGTTTTTCTAATTAAAGGACAGTCAGAAGGGATTTATTTATTATTTTGTTCAGAGTCGCTACTTGGAAGATTAATGGTGTCCCAAGTCACCGGTTGAATCCTGAACCGAGGAAAATATGACTCTGTTAACAGTCCGCGAACCAAAAATCCGGATAAGAAATTCTGTTAACCCGGGAGAAGGTGTTAGGCATTCCCGGATTCCGTGGTTCTAGCACGGTCGCTCAACTGTTGTATTTGATTTTATTTGATTTTCATACATGTTCTATTTTTATGTGCCTTTTATTAAAAACTCGCTTTTATATTTATTATTTTTAAAAGAATTACAACGTCATGAAAATGTATTCCAAACCACGCTGTACCAGTACGCCCGTAGCTTTAAACGCATTTCAACTTCGTTGAGATTTGGATTTGGGTCACATAAATGTGCACCCATGCTTAGGAAGGTATGTTATTAACATACGCGCCTAAAATAACTACGCATTTATTATCTTTGGGGAAGACCGTGAAATTAGCTAAACGGTCCTCCCAATTTCTAGTATTTTTGTAAGCAATTAT
>MU707341.1:0-14713 GCA_026770625.1 Nicotiana glauca
TAATATCATCAATAATACTCAACAATCCAACCCAAATACCTAAATATAATATTTCCAATATTCTGCCCAAAATTTGCAAAACCGACCCCGAACCCGCTTAGTCAAAACCCGAGGTTCGAACAAAAATAAATTCACCCATAACCCCACGAATGCAAAATATATAATTCTTTTTAAGATTCGACCCCAAATTGGGGTTGAATTATCCAAAATTCTCAAAGCCCTAACTTTGCTCAAAACCCATAATTTCTACCTTGATTTCATGATTTAGGGTTAGAAACTTGTTAATTAATGAAGGAAAAGTGAAGGAAATAAGCGGGAAATTACTCACTCAAGTGGTCTTGAAGCTTGGGGGCTTTAATGGCTTCTTAGGGCTTGGGAGAGAAGAGGGTTCATGTATTTTGTGATAAAACCCGTAGCTACTGTTTTTGTGATTTTTAAAATATAACTGGCAGAAAAATATTCTTCGCGATCGCGGGAACGGAGATGCGATCGCAGTGAAGGAAATCTGGGAGCTACGCAATCGCGTGAGACCTGATGCGATCGCGTTGAGTAAAGTTACTGGGGTCGAAACATTGTCTTACGCGATCGCGTGAAAGTGTATGCGATCGCGTAGAAAAGAGTTACTGGGCTACGCGATCGCAGGGTAGGATCTGCGAATGCGAAGGAGGGAAAGCCAAAGCAGTGCGATCGCGTGGATGAGGCTGCGATCGCGTAGAACAAAATCGCTGGGCAATAGTTGCAGAAAATCTGCTATGTTTCTATGTGCAAAACATCCCGAACCACCCCCGAAATCACTCCCGAGCCCTCGGGGCTCCAAACCGAATATGCACACTGACTCAAAAATATCATACAAACTTGCTCGCGCGATCAAATAGCCAAAATAACATCATTTACATAGAATCAAGCCTCAAACTCATGATTCTCTTTTCAAAATTCATAAACTTCCAACTTTAGACATTTAGGTCCGAAACACGTTAAACAACGTCTGATTTCGACCAAAGTTTACAGGAAGCGCTTAAACAATATATAAGACTTGTACCGGGCATCGGAACCAAAATACGAGCCCGATACCATAGTCTTTTAATCAATTTTTATTTTCATTTTCGTTAATAATTTTAAAAAAATAACTTAACAGAAAAATTCTTTTCTTCAGGTTCTAGACCTCGGATTTTGACTCCAGGCACATGCCCGAGTCCCATATTTTCTACGGACCTTCCGGGACCGTCCAATCTCGGGTCCGGGTCCGTTTACCAAAAATGTTGACCAAAGTCAACTATAATCATATTAATATCAAAATTCTTCAAAATTTTCATATAATTCACATATTTCAACACAAAAATTTTTCGGCTACACGCCCGGACTGCGCATGCAAATCGAGGCAATAGAAAATGAGGTTTTCAAGGCCTCGGAAGCACATAACAGATGAGAAAAATAGGTGATGACCTTTTGGGTCGGCACATCTTCTTCGGTTTTAGTGGTTTCGGAACTCATACAATACCAGTCTCATTGTTATACCCGGTGTCAGCTATTTGCTGACTCATATCCTACATATATTTATTGCCACGTGTCAGCTCGACGAACGTCCACCTGTCATTCATTAATCTGCCCCATACGAATAGTCCACATATTTTTTGATGACTCAACTTGATGTGATCGGAAAGTAGATAAGACCTCTTTTCTTGGGGGGGGGGGGGGGGGAATGTTTTTTTAATGTTTTTTAAACTTGAAAGGACGCATGTCTCTTTGCATTTAATGAGTCGAACATGTGTTGTCCTGTAATTCGACAAGTTTTTTTCGCCAGTTACCAAGGTAGTGATGGTCTCGCATTCTACTGCCTATAAACTTCTCCCCTTTTCACCATTTTCATTGTTCACTTTTACATTTTTTTTCGAGTCTTCCTAAAGCTTTTCTGCAACTTCCCTTTTCTTAGTAAAAACTTATAAATTCATACTTTCCATCACTATGTCTTTTGTTATTTCTTCCTCCGGTGACACATGGACTTGCATCGCCAGCCCATCTAAGAAGAACAAATCAGAAAAACATGATGCCGGTCCTCCATCTACTAACACGATCATTCTTTCTCAATTGTATTGTGAAATAGATCTCCATATTCATAGAAAATTTTCTAACCCCGCTAATGACATAAACAGAGTTGTTGGTGTTATCCCTCTTGTATTCGCCCAGCCAGTATTTCTGTCGTAAGAGGATTGTGGCTGGAAGAAAATTGAGGCTTCAGCCTCTAGTGTAGTGGAGAGGATTACATTCAGCAAATTAGGGTATATTTATATTTACACGTACCCTTTCACTTTAAGATTTAGCAGAAAAATAGATCCAATCATCTTGGAGTTTTGCCGGAACTACTGAGTTTGTTTGGCTTAGGTAGAAACCGCTAATATGGTGCACGGTGGCTTGCCTTCTATTCCTTTATTCCAAGCTTTAGGAATCTTACTCTTGCTCATATAATCAACATCTTTTCCCCTAAGATTTTTTCGTGGAAGTGTGATCAAACTTAGCAAATGCGGTCACCATGCCATAGTTATCAGTATTGATGACGACAACGACCGTAGTTGGACGGAGAGGTTTTTTTTGTCTCTCTCGGGGTCATTTTACCGACATAAGTAATAAGTGTGGATTTTAATCACTTATTAGTATCTTCTTGCTCTATGGTGATTTTTGTCTCTAAATCTAATGAAGATGGTTGAATTGCAGGTGTGCTGAAGAATGTGAGTTCAATGAATAAATATAACTCAAAGAGGAGATGTTCTAGCCAAATTCAGATAAGAACAAAAATGCAAGAACAGTATCGTCCACAAAATTCCACTTGCGGCCGCAAAAGCAAAATGCAGCCACAGAAGATGAAATACGGTCACAGAGGAGAAACTGAAGCTTCAGGGACTTTTGGCAAAAGTATGGTTCGCAGACTAAAATGAGCGGTCACACTTGGTCCGCAAAACAAGTTCGTACCGACAAGCTAGAAAGATCAAAGAATGTGCAATTTAACAGGTCTGAAGCATCCTAAAATGCAGAAATCAAAACTTAGTTGCAGAAACTGAAATACAGCCGTAGACGCTTAAGTACGGACCGTAAAAGTTAAAGTGTGGCTGCAAAAACCCTCAGAATGTTATTTTTGTTCAAAAAGTTTAGAGCACTATAAATAAGCGTGAAACACTCTTTAGAGCATCTTTTTGTATTGTAGCACCGGCTAGTAGTTATTCTTAGACATTTTGGAATATTTTGAGCAACAATTAGAGATGATAAATTTCTTTTCTATTTATTTTAGCTTTATGTCATTAATTTCTTCTTCTTTTCATCTTTCTAAGTTCATTGCCATGAGCAGCTAGATTTTTATCTAGGGTTGTGATCTAATCCTAGTGTGTAAAACTAATGGGTATTTAATATTAATGATTATTATTGATTGGGTTAATGTTATTTAGACTTGTTTATGCATTAAATTTACAAATTAATGATTGCAAATATTGATCCATGCCTATTTGACTTTGTTCTTACTTGAGAAAGAGGGATTTAGTCTAGAAAAACTTGACTAACAAGAAATTCAACTAGTTGACATATTTATTAGTTTAATTAAAGGATCTGAACTAGAGATAGGGATAATTCAACTTGAACTCATATGCAATTATTTTATTGCTACCCATTTGGACTTATGAAAGCCAATTTAGGCGTAATTACTCTTTAACCGAGAGGTATCAGGTGACCACTTGTGTATTGAGAGTCATAACAAACTCTGATCTATCAAGCAAGCATAAATTACTCTACCCATCAGGTTAACACCTACGTTAAAGTTACAACCCTAAGCTTTTCTCTATTTGACAAAACCTAAAAAATATTTCAGTTGTTACGTGTTCATTAGTTAGTCAAATTCCTTAGTAGTTTAATTTAGCAAAATTGATACCACCCTTTTGCATGGAAGCTAAATCTAGTTATTTCGAGTTTCTCTCTTTAGTGTTTACCTCAACAAACATTCTAAAATCCTTGTGGATTCGACTCCGACTAGCATTGGATTTATTATTATAATGTCCATTTCATATTCCCTTAATTGGGGTGTGAATTGGACGTGACCAATTTTCACATTGTTGCCGGAGAGTTTATGATGTTAGCTATATACTTGAGTTTGTTTCTTGAATTATCTTCTTTTACTTTCGCGATTCTAACTTATGAAAGTGATTGTAGATTCGAAATGACGAACAATGAACTTGGAAACATACCATTGGGAGAGGTGGATGGTGAAGAGCAGCAGCTTGATGAAATGCCACAAGCTCTACAACAAAAGTGTTGACGTCGTGGTCAGCAAGTCAATATGCCTCCACCTCCCCCACCTCCAGCACCTCCACAACCACAAGTGGCGAAACACCGGATTTTGCCCAATAAAGGGTATTCAAGTGCCATAGTCCCTCCTCACATTAGGGCATGCAACATTTAAATTACCAATGTGATGCTCACTTTGCTCAAGCAACAAGGTTATTTCACCAGGGCGCCAAATCAAAATGCAAAATATGTGAATTCTGTAAAAAATTTAAAAATTTTTTGATATTAATATTGATATAGTTGACTTTGGTCAACATTTTGGGTAAATGGACCCAGATCCGTGATTTGACGGTCCCGGAGGTTCCATAGAAAAATATGGGACTCGGGAATGTGCCCGGAGTCGAAATCCGAGGTCTAGAACCCGAGTAAAAGAATTTTTCTGTTATATTATTTTCTGGAATTATTAAGAAAAAATAGAAATGAAAATGAGTTAGAAAATATAGGTATCGGGCTTGTATTTTGGTTCCAATGCCCGGTACAGGTCTTAAATATGCGTTAAGCGCTTTCTGTAAAATTTGGTCGAAATCGGACGTCGTTTGACGTGTTTCGGACCTAAATATCTAAAGTTAAAAGTTATGAACTAGAAATGAAAAAAATGATGGTTTTGAGGTTTGATTCTTGGATTTTGATGTTATTTTAGCGATTTGATCTCTCGAGTAAGTTCGTGGGATGTTATTGAGTTAGTGTGTGTGTTTGGTTGGGAGCCCTGAGGGCTTGGGAGTGATTCGGAGGTGGTTCGGTGTGGTTTTACACTTAGAAAATGCATCCGATTTTTCATGTTGTTGCAGAAAGGCTTTTGTTCTTCGCGAACGCAGCCCTACGTCGCGTTTGCATTTCACTGCCAGTCCTCCCTTTCGCGTTCGCGTACCATTGTCGCGTTCGCGTAGTCTTGTGATCCTATGAAACGCGTTCACATTCAACCCTTCGCGAATGCGTAGACCAAGTGTGAACCCCCCAGTCTCCTTCTATGCGTTCGCATAGAACCTTCGCGAACGCATAGAGTCCCAGGCCTGCCTCCTTCGCGAATGCGAGACCATGTCACGAACGCATAGCACAAAAGTGACCAGTGATTTTAAAGCTTAAAAACAGAACCCCTTTCGGGATTTTTGCCATTATTTCGCATGAGCTCCTCCCTTAAACACTCCATAGGTGATTTTCTAGCTTCTCTTCCTCCATAACTCTTTGGGTAAGTATTCCTAACTTCATTATCTCCTAATTCTTTCATCTAAACATTAATTTCCTAGCCCTAAATCATGAATTCAAGGTAGAAAACGGGGGTTTTGGGTAGAACTAGGGCTTTGGAAATTTTGGGTGATTCAACCTCAATTTGGGGCCGAATCTTGAAACAAATTGCATATTTGAACTCGTGGGGTTATGGGTGATTGGATTTTGGTCAGAGCCTCGAGTTTGGACCATGTGGTCCCGGTGTCGGATTTTGGTATTTTTGGAAGAATAGTAGGAAATTCATTTCTAGGCTATGGGATTATGTTGTTGAGCCTCAATTGATATTATTGAATTAATTGTGCCTAGATATCATTTTTTCGGAGTTGGATTCTAAAGGAAAGGCGGTTTTAGAGCCTTGATTGCTATTTTCGGACCGAGGTAAGTGTTTAATCTAACTTTGGCTTGAGGGAATAGGATTAAAGTATCATAAATTGCTATTTGCTAAATGATCGAGTGTGGTGTATAGGCATGGTGATGAGTATCTATACACCGGAGTATAGCATGACCGTGGACCTTTATTTGTACTTGTTTTTGGTATATTTTGGAACTCTTCCGAACTAATTAATTATTTCTACATAATGTGAAGAGTTTGAGGATAAATTATGAAATGTTAATACTTTGGAGCGTTGGGTCGAACGATAAAAAAAATACTATTGAGTAGGAGATGAAAGTATTGGAAAGAGTTGTGATTAATCCCTTGCCGGGATGTGAAAGTTGTTGTTATTGTTCCCTTGCCGGGATTTAGTTGTTTACTTGTGTTTTCCCTTGCCGGGACATTTCTTATTATTGTTTAATTCTCTCGCCCGTTTGGTTGTGATTGCTGTTTGGGTGAGGAAGAGTGATAATGCACGAAAGTCATTCCATGCCATTTTTGATTATATTTGCACGAAGTGTCATTCTGTGCTATGTTTTGACTATTTATGCACGAAGGGACATTCCATGCTTTGATTTGACTATATTTGCACGAAGGGTCATTCCGTGCCATGAAATGAGAGTTATGTGAGGGAAAGCACGAAGGGTGTTGCCGTGCATTTTATTCGATTGCTTTGGGTGAGGATGAGAGTAAAAGCACGATGGTTGATGCCGTGCAACTGTTGAATTTCTTATTCTTTGGTAGTTATTATTGTGTCCCATTTCTTAATTATGTTGATGACTTTATATCCGGATTGTACTCCCCCATAGCATGTTTTCCTCCCTTTTAACTGTATAGTTTCGGTATTTCTTTTCCTTTTATTGCATATATATATGTTGAACTGCACAGGTTGAATTGGCAGTCCTGTCTAGCCTCGTCACTACTTCGCCGGGGTTAGGCCAGGCAGTTACCAGCACATAGGGTCGGTTGTGCTGATACTACACTTCTGTGCTTTTGCACAGATCACGGTACTGGAGCAGCTTTTGGACCACAGCAGTAGCACACTGAGCGGGAGCTGATTTCAGTTCAGGGACTTACGAGGTAGCCTAGCTGGCGTTCGTAGGCCGAAGTCCCTTCCTTTATTTCTGTTTGTTTTCATTGTACCGAGACAGACATATGTATTTTCTTTCTATTCAGACTTGTTTGTAGTACTCTTTAGTAGTCCGTGAGCTAGTGACACCAGATTTTGGGTAGAGATATGTTTTAAACTTCCGCATTTTGATTTCATTTTATTAAACTTAAAGTCTTCCGCACTTATTTAAATATTTTCAGTATATTTATATTGATGAGGTTGATTAGAAAATGTTTGAAGTTTGGCTGGCCTAGCTCCATTAGTAGGCGCCATCACGACTCTCGATGGTGGAAAATCCGGGTCATGAAAAATTTTCCCTTTCCTTTCTTAACATTAGACTCTATGCAATAATATTTTAACTTCTTTCAAAAATATGTAGGCCTTCCGAAAGGATCTTCTATCTGTCCCACTATCGTGATTTCACATGACCCGAAGATAGCTCAAGAACAGATTTAAGAAGCCCTTGATCGAAAATGGGATTGTGATGCCGTTCTTGCTTTCGATGAAGGCACATTTCCCCTAAGTCACCAACGTAAGGGGAAAAAATCAAAAAGAAAGCATACCTCAAAGGCTAAGGCTAAAGAGAAGCCTCCAGTCACATAAGAGATCCTGGAAGTACCTGTCATAGTGGTCTTTGATGTCACGAACCAAAATTCACTAAGGGTCGTGATGGTGCCGGACACCGCTGTTAGGCAAGACAACTATGACGACCCAAAGGTTCATCACCGGATTTCTCTCTTTTTCTGTGCTTCCGAGGCCTTGAAAACCTCACATTTAATTGCCTTGAATTGCGTGCGCAGTCCGGGCACGTAGCCGGAAAGATTATATGTTAAATTTTGTAAAAAAATTCAAGGCTTTAAAATAATCAAAGTTGACTTCGCTCAATATTTTTGGTAAATGGACCCGGACCCGTGATTGGACGGTCCCGGAGGATCCGTAGAAAAATATGGGACTCGGGCATGTGCCTGGAGTCGAAATCTGAGGTCTAGAACCTGAGGAAAAGAAATTTTTTGTAAAATTGTTTTTCTGAAATTATTAAGGAAAATGGAAATGAAAATTGATTAAAAGACTATGGTATCGGGCTCGTACTTTGGTTCCGACGCCCGGTACAAGTCTTATATATGTGTTAAGCGCTTTTTGTAAATTTTGGACGAAATCGGACGTCATTTGACGTGTTTCAGACCTAAATATAAAAAATTTAAAGTTTATGAAGTTAGAATGGAAAATGATGATTTTGAGGTTTGATTCATTGATTTTGATGTTGTTATGGCGATTTGATCGCGCGGTTAAGTTCGTCTGAGGTTGTTGAGTTAATGTGTGTGTTTGGTTAGGAGCCCCGAAGGCTCGGGGGAGTTTCGGAGGTGTTAAGGGGTGTTTTGAACTTAGGAGAAGTAGCACATTTTCTGCAATTTTTGTACAGTACCTTGCTTCTTTGCGTTCGCGACCTTCAGCTCGCGTTCGCGTACCTGTAGGCTCCCCTTTCTTCGCGTTCGTGTAGTAGTCCTTGCGTTCGCGTAGTTCAGCCCCCCTTTCTTCGCGTTCGCGAGTCCCCTATCGCGTTCGTGTATAACCAAATCTCGAACCCCAGCTATTCTCCTACGCGTTCGCGACTAGCATCTCGCGTTCGCGATGCCTTGACCCATTTTCCATTCGTGAACGTGGCCCCCTTTCCCGCGAATGAGAAGGGCATTTTTGCCCAGTGATTTTTAAAGTCTAAAAACTGAATAGTTACGGGATTTTCACCACTTTTTCAAAACCCATCTTCTTCCCCACACCCCATAGACGAATTTTGAAGAACTCTTCCTCCATAACTTCATAGGTGAGTGTTCCTAACCTCGTTTTCTCTTAATTTCTTCAACTAATCACTAATATTTAAGCCTAAAAACATGAAATCAATGTAGAAATTAGGGGTTTTGGATAGATTTAGGGTTTTAAGATTTTGGGTGATTCAATCTCAATTTAGGATCGAATCTTGAAACAAATTGCATATTTGAACTCGTGGGGTTATGGCTGATTGGGTTTTGGTCCGAGCCTCGTGTTTGGACCATGTGGGCTCGGTGTCGAATTTTGGTATTTTTGGAAGAATGCTAGGAAATTCATATCTAGGCTATGGGATGTTGCCATTGAGTCTTTATTGATATTATTGAATTAATTATGCCTAGATATCATTGTTTCGGAGTCGGATTGTAGAGGAAAGGCGGTATTTGAGGATTGATTGCTATTCTTTGGACCGAGGTAAGTGTTTGATCTAAATTTGGCTTGAATGAATAAGATTAGAGTATTATGTGCTAATTGCTAAATGTTGAGTACGGTGTATAGGCATGGTGACGAGTATCTATACACCGGTGTCTAGCATGACTGTGAGTCCATATTTGTGCTTATTTAGGATTCGGTAGTGACTCTTCCTTGTTAATTGATGGTTTCTATATGATATGAAAATAATGAGAAGGACATATGATTTGTAAACTCCTTGGAGCATTGGGTCGATTTTGACTTGATTGTAAAGTAAGAAATGAACGTAATAAAAAGAGATGTGATTATTCCATTGCCGGGATGTTTGAACATATGGTTGTTGCTCCCTTGCCGGAATTTAGCTATTTTGTTTTGTTCTCCCTTGCCGGAATATTTAATGTTGTTTGTCTATCCCCTCACCCCGTTTTGTTGTGATTGTTGATTGGGTGAGGAAGAGTGAATAATTAAGTACGAAGGAACATTCCGTACCATATTTTGATTATTAATGCACGAAGGAACATTCCGTGCCATGTTTTGATTATTAATGCACGAAGGAATATTCCGTGCCATGTTTTGATTATTAATGCACGAAGGAACATTTCGTGCTATGTTTTTTGATTATTAATGCACGAAGGAACATCCCGTGCCATGTTTTGATTATTAATGGACGAAGGAACATTCCGTGTAATGTTTTGATTATTAATGCACGATGGAACATTCCGTGCCATGTTTTGATTATTAATGCACGAAGGAACATTCTGTGCCATGTTTTTATTATTAATGCACGAAGGAACATTTCGTGTCATGTTTTGATTATTAATGCACGAAGGAATATTCCGTGCCATGTTTCTTTATTATTAATGCACGAAGGAACATTCTGTGCCATGTTTTGATTATTACTCTCGTTGACTTTGTAGTTGTGCTGTTACAGTCCTTATTTATTGACCTTGTATTCTAAACTGCTACAGCCTCTACAACATGCTCCCCTCCCTCCTGACTTGTTAAATTTATGTATTCTCTTCTATTATGTACATATATATATATATGAACTGCACAGGTTGTTTGGTAGTCCAGTCTAGCCTCGTCACTACTTCGCTGGGGTAAGGCCAGGAACTTACCAGCACATGGGGTCGGTTGTGCTGATGCTACACTATGTGCATCTTTTTGCACAGATCCAGGTGTTGGAGCAGCATTTGAGTAGCAGTAGCATTTTGGGAGCAAGCTTCCAGTCCAGGGACATTCGAGGTAGCCTTGCTGACGTCCGCATGCCCGGAGTCCTTTCCATTTTTATTCAGTTTGTTATCATTGTACCGTAGCAAACAATTCTCTGCTCCATTCGGACCTTGTATTTAGTATTCTCTAGACGTACGTGAGTATTGTGAAACCAGTCTTGGGTAGAGGATTGTTAAACTTCCGCATTTCTTTTAGTAAATTTTATTTGAGACTTCCGCTTTATTGTTAAATGTCTCATTATTGTTAATATTGTCGATGTTCTCTAAAAGAGGTAATTGATAATTGGTTTGCCTAGCTCCTATTAGTAGGCGCCATCACGACTCCCGAGGGTGGAAAATCTGGGTCGTGTCAAGTTGGTATCAGAGCTCTAGGTTACATAGGTCTCACAACTCACGGACAAACTTGGTAGAGTCTGAGGGATCGGTATGGAGACGTCTGTATTTATCCCCCAGAGGCTACAGAGTTAGGAAAGTTTCACATTTGTTCTTTCTTGTCGTGCGGTTCTAGTTTTTAAGTACCAATTGAATTTCTATTCTATTACTCCGGAGATGGCGAGAACACGTGCTTCCTCTTCTACCGCACAGCAGTCCGAGCCCCCAATAGCAGCTCCAGTGGCGGAGCCTCTAGTTGATTTGGAGGAGGAGGTTCCAGCCTCAACAGTCCCGGTGGGCCCAGCTCAGGTCCCAGAGGGGTTCATTGCCACCCCAGTTCTTCAGGATATTCTAGTCCGATTGGTAGGCCTCATAGAGGGTGTCATTCGAGCGGGTTTGCTTCCAGTGGTTCCGCCAGTGGTGGCGGTCAACCGGGTATAGTGGCTTAGGCCAGGAGTGAGATCACCTTTCAGGAGGCGGCCAATGTGGTCCGTAAAGTTGAGATAGCTCTGCCATAGGGAGGTGGTCATGGGTCAGATAAGAGGCCCTGTTATGCAGGAAAGTTTAGTAGTACCTCGTCTGGAGGTAGAGGTACTTATGGTAGAGGCCATCCCCCTAGGCCTTTTCAGTTAACTCTCCAGGTCATTCATGGTACTTCAGGTGGTCATTCAGGTTGACAGGGTCAGTCTCAGTTTCCTCAACTGTAGCGTTTATGTAGATGTTATGAGTGTAGTCAATATGGGTCACAACAGGAGGGTTTGCCCGAGGTTCAGGGGTGCTCAGCCGCAGCAGATGAGGTCATGCCATGCTTGTGGTGATCCGAGGCACATTGTCAGATATTGCCCTTGAGTTTATGACAGTTTCCAGCATCAGACTCCTCATGCTATGATTCAGGCACCAGAGGTTCCACAGCCTACCCAGCCAGCTAGAGGCGGTGGTAGAGGTGTTAGAGAGGGAGGTAGAGGTCTTAGAGGTGGAGTTCAGGTCGCCAGAGGTAGAGGCCAGCCAGCAGCTAGGCCAGAGGCTGATTCTTCAGGTGCAGACATTACAGGTACTATCCTGATTTGTATTAGAGATACTTCAGTGCTATTTTACCCTTGGTCTATGTACTCGTATGTGTCGTCCTATTTTTTTTTCACCCTACCTGGCTATGCCTAGTGATGCTTTGGGTATCCCTATTTTTGTATCTACACCGGTGGGTGATTTTATAGTGGTAGACCGAGTCCATCGTTCCTGTGTGGTAGTGTTTGAGGTTCTTGAAACCCGTGTTGATTTATTGCTCTTAGACATGGTGGATTTTGTCGTTATATTACGGATGGATTGGTTGTCCCTGTATCATGCTATCTTGGATTGTCACGCCAAGACCATGACCTTGGCTTTGCCAGATTTGCCCAAAATAGAGTGGAGAGGGACCCTAGACATGCCACCCACAATGTTATTTCATATGTGAAGGCTCGATGTATGGTCGAGAAGGGGTGTTTAGCTTACCTGGCGTATGTTCGCGATTCCAGTACAGAGTTTCCTTCTATTGACTCAGTTCTTATTGTTCGGGAGTTCCCAGAGGTTTTCCCTTCAGACCTGCCGGGTATGCCGCCCGACATGGATATTGATTTTTGTATTGATCTGGCCCCAGGCACGCAACCCATTTCTATTTCGTCGTATCGCATGGCCCCGCCACAGTTAAAGGAGTTAAAGGACCAGTTGCAAGATTTGCTAGAGAAGGGTTTTATCAGGCCTAGTGTTTCTCCTTGGGGTGCACCAGTGTTATTTGTGAAGAAAAAGGATGGATCGATAAGTATGTGCATTGATTAACGGCAATTGAACAAGGTGATGATAAAGAACAAATATCCACTACCGAGGATTGATGATTTGTTTGACCAGCTTCAGGGTGCAAAGGTATTTTCAAAGATAGACTTGAGATATGGCTACTATCAGCTGAGGATTTGGGCATCTGATGTCCCTAAGACAGCATTCCGCACTCGGTACGGGCATTATGAGTTTTTGGTCATGTCATTTGGGTTGACCAATGCCCCAGCAACATTTATGGAGTTGTTGAACCGAATGTTCAGACCTTACTTGGACTTGTTCATGATAGTCTTTATTGATGATATTCTGGTGTACTCCCGCATCCAGGAGGAGCACGAGCAGCACCTCAGAGTGGTTCTTCAGACTCTGAAGGATAGTCAGTTGTATGGTAAGTTCTCAAAGTGCTAGTTCTGGCTCAGATCAGTTGCATTTCTGGGTCATGTCGTATCACCAGAGGGTATTCAGGTGGACCCGAAGAAGATTGAGGCAGTCAAGAACTGGCCTCGACCAGCATCAGCTACTGAGATTCAAAGTTTCTTGGGGTTAGCAGGTTATTACCACCGGTTTGTGGAGGGATTTTCATCCATAGCAGCCCCGATGATCAGATCGACCCAGAAGGGTGCCCAGTTCAGATGGTCAGACGAGTGTGAGGAGAGCTTTCAGAAGCTCAAGACAGCTCTGACTACGACACCGATATTGGTTTTTCCCACAGGCTCAGGGCCTTATACAGTTTATTGTGATACTTCCCGTATTGTGCTTGGTGCGGTATTGATGCAGGATGGCAGAGTCATTGCTTAAGCTTCGAGGAAATTGAAGATCCACTAGAAGAATTGTCACGACCCCAATCCTGGTCGTGATGGCGCCCAACACAATTTCTAGGCAAGCCCGACCAATTAACACTCACAACTCAATCACACCACCCATTTCCAATTTATAGCATTAAATTACCGTTTAACAAGTCTATTAACCAATAATCTAGATAGAGACAGTATGAATCACTGACTTAGCCAACATCTCCCAAAGACATGGGGTCATGAGTTTAGAGCCTCTAAGATAACAAAACAATACATCCTCAGTAATACTGATGTTATAAAATGAGGAAATAATAAAGGAATAGGGGAGGAGTCGAGTCCTGCGAACGTCAGGCAGCTACCTCGACAACTCCTGAGAAGCTCTGAAGTAGCAAGTAGCTAAACTATGCTCCCAGGACACCTGAATCTGTACATGTGGTGCAGAGAGTAAAGTGAGTACTTCCAACTCGGTGGCAATAAGAGTAAATAATAACTGAGCGGTAAGAAATCACGTAAGAACACTCCATCATGCTATATAGTACAGTACAACCTTTTGACCAAAATAGTAAAAACCGTGAAAAATCCTTTAGAAACATCTAGCTCAGTTTAAAATCTCTTTTGAAAATATTCTTTTTCCATCAGTAAGCATTTGAATGCAAAATCAGGTAGTGCAAATCCGCACACAAGTCAACCCCTCGGACACAGCACTCTATTTACAAAAAACACCAGGATATTTGGTACACAGTGCAAGAAATAGCATGGATGTCAATAATATGAGAGTGCTAAATGTCATGCCACGTAGTACAAACAGCAATCAATGCCTGAATGCAATGCAATGCACATGACCGCTGCGGCGTACAACCCGATCCATTTGGGTACCCGTGCTCACTGTGGGGGTTCAGACTCCGGAGGGGCTCCTACAGCCCAAGCGCACTATCATCGTAGCATTCGCTACGGCGTGCAGCCCGATCCACAATCAGTTTAGTTATATGCATGCAAGCCATACAGGCACAGTCAATTTATCATTTTCAGTTCCAATTATTAGGAATTATAGCTTAAGTGTTTAAGACTTAAGGAATTTACTAATCATTTTGAGACATTATTTAACTTAGGACTGATATCATGAAAACTTGCTAAGCATCATGAAAACAATGATAATAATCCCTAAGGGATCCAAATAATCGGCACGAAGCCCAAAACATGGCAATCAGCCCAAATCATGATAGCATCAAGTAGGTTTCAGTCAATC
>MU707346.1:22230-32435 GCA_026770625.1 Nicotiana glauca
CCTTGGGGTTTGCTCCCTTTCAAGGTCTCAAGTTCGAAACCCACTGGGTGTAAACAATTTCTGAGGGCCATCAGACTGGGTAAAACTTGAATTAACCGTGGTGCACTTGCGGGAAACTCTTTGCCGAGGGCCTGTGCACACCCGGGATTAGTAGGGGCTCTTAGAGACTCGGACACCCGGTGCAAATCAAAATAAAAAAAATAACACACGAAAAAGAGAACAACAAACACACATAACAACAAGGCTCTAACCTTAGACAGTCTACTAGCTGATAATCCACCTGGACTACGGTAAACTATGTTTACTTACCCAGCTAATAAATCGCAACACAAAGTATAGATATATTTTACTAGAAAAAGAAACAAAGTAAGATGCCAACTTACAATAAACCTGTCAGATAGCCGAAAATGTGCATCCTTGCTGAAGGACTATATCTAAACACGTATATTGACTCAAAGAGGCGTCGAAGTACTTGAGCTTCCATTAATAAAAGCAGAAAGACTGATAAACCAATCTTGCTTCTATGTTCCTTTGATGTATGAGATCCTTGTAAAGAGAATATACGCGACCCTCCGGTCAAGTGGCTAGCAATACTAGAAAAAAGCAAAGGTTCCGAGAGCTTTGGCATTGTACTATAAGCATAAATCCAGGTTGCAGCTAACAGAAGTGTTGTCCAAGCAAAAGCTAAAATATAGAAGTGAATGAAGAGTTTCTGTGGAACGGAGAGTTTCTGCAATTGAACAAACAGGCCTAAGAAAGTGACAGGTCAATAAAGTTGTCGCAGATTATTTTTTTCAACCGTTGCAGAAAATTTATTTTTAAAGAAAAAAACTGTTGTCAGGGAAGAAACCAAGATATTAAGAATAAATATCAAAAATACTAGTCAGCATCCTCATAACACAAAATGAGCACTGCAACCACAGAAGTTACTTTATCCATAAAGAGTAGTTTGAGGGGTTGTTCTAGCTAATGCAAGTGTTACAAATACGACATACTTTAGCTTGAAACAAAAGACAACTCACCAAATACTTGAAATATAACTTATTTCTAACAACAAAATTATCTGTTTAAAGCTGAATGATATAAGGAAGGCCAACAAGGTAGATAGATGACATACTAGGATCAAGAAAGGTACAATTATCAGGATTAAAAAGACTAACCCTTCTATTAGTGCCTCACAAAATAGAAATTAATGAACAAATTAAAAAGTGCATTCACTGATAACCTTATTTTGACCCTCTAAAAATTCTGAAGGTGCTACTCAGCTACGCATTGGTCAGGCAACTACCAAAAAGTTGATCAGTGCAATACTCTACTAGCAAACAGCTAAATATGAAGCAGTACGACATAAAATGGATTCTATCCCTGAATCTTCAAGCCATATTCAGATAAAATCAGTTTGACTTGAGGTCCCAAAGGACTAATGTATCTCATCTTATCTGCATCAACCAGAACTATTAGCTCCCAATTCAAATTGATCTAGCTGATTCAAATGGAGGTGATTAGAGACCTTGCTGCAGGGGGATAAGTTTTACCAACCAACCAATTTCACCCCAAAGTCACATGTTAACATTTATATCCTTCAAGAGATCAGGCTGTATTAAGCAATTAGACTCCAGGTCAGTTGATATGGGATCATACAACACAGAGAAACTGTCCAATTTAAGGTCTGAACTCTCAAATTTCTTATCGACAACACTAAGGTTTTCTTGAGGTGAACTATTTGATTTCTTACCAGGAAACTGCACGACGGCCAATAACATACATGATCAATTTAAGAAAATAACGTAATCAATTGAATTACGTCTGATAAAATGTTTTGATGATGTGAAAAGACATTAGCCTATTGTCAAAGGCAAATGCATGATTTGAAGTTTATGGGTTCCTACAGCAAACTCAAGTTAATATAGTGATAAACAGTCAAATATGTATAGATATTTAGTGAATTCATGAAGTATGTGCAAAAGCTACTGTAAGAACGCAAATACACAAGACACGAGTTTTTAAATGATTACTTACATTTGATGAGGACTGCATAATCTTGCCACGCTTAGCAAACCCTAACAAAAATTGTTGAAAAGACCGAAGCTTTGAGGAAGGAATCAAAGCAATGACTATGGGCAAGGTGGCAGCAATCCATGCAGCTCTCAGCAAGGTGACCAGCCCTAGCTCCATTCCTACAAAATCCCACATAAGAAAACAAACAATTTTAACTCAAATTCACAAATGGGATCTTCTAATTTGTACTGATTAAGAAGAAAATACTGTTACCAAAACGGAAAGAATATAAAGATGCACACTTTACTTAGTTCACGGGGAAAGGATGGGAAGAGAGAGAGACCATATAAATATATAGTGGGGCTCTTGAGGAATTGGATATGCTATGCGTCTAAATGAAGAGAAAAATTCCATGGCTTTGTGTGTTGTGAAATGTACTGAATTGTTGAATAAGATGAGTATGGACGCCCCGTTCTATTTTTGGTTTAATTGCGTTTCCCTCCGCTTACCTTTTTTTCTTGTTAACTAGCCTCTAGCTACGTGTATGTCAAATCATATAATAAATAGTTCTGAATTGACTAAGCAATTATAGTTGAAAAATAAATTATAAACTCTATGAATTACTAATGTGGAGCATCTTAAACAACTTGTTTGTTGAGGTCAAAATAATTAAATATTGTAGTAGACATAGATATGGGGATTGTTCTAGTAGACAACACGCCTTTTTTGTTTGATTGTAAGGTTGAAAATACACATATAGACAGATAATATATATATATATGTATATATATATATATATATATATATATATATATAATCACTTGATTGCTTCTTAGACCCTTCATTTGCCAAAGCATGTGCTATTTTGTTCCCCTCCCGGAAGCTATGCTGGATGACCGGATTCCCCAACCTCTTCAACCGAGACTTGCAAGAGTCAATTAAATTATTAAAAATAGGGTTTTTTTTATTTAATAGTTCAATTACCTCGATAGAGTCCGTCTCAATTTTCACCGGAGTTAGTTGGTTGGCTATTACTAGATGTAACCTGTGCTTAAGGCACTTAGCTCGGCATGAGTGT
Source organism: Nicotiana glauca (assembly GCA_026770625.1). Lineage (NCBI taxonomy): Eukaryota > Viridiplantae > Streptophyta > Magnoliopsida > Solanales > Solanaceae > Nicotiana > Nicotiana glauca. The sequence goes on from MU707346.1 coordinate 25,307, forward strand.
GGTTGAGCGCACAGATCTTTTTGGAGAATCCTATGACCCATTCCCCATTTGCATTTCTTATAACACCTTCATGTTAGCTTCAAGGTTTCGCGTATTAATTTTGATGATAACAAACCAATATAAATCAAAGAATATTTATTTGTGGCAATCTTATTTTTGTATAGGTTTATTCAATAAAGAAGATGCTGGTAAAGATCCAAACAAATATGGGAAAGAGAATATCATGTGAAGGATTATCAAGGAAGATTATTTTCAGAGATTTAATCTCCAAGCGTCATAAAAGGAATAATATTTGAAAGTGAAAATTCAAATATTGAATGACTTACTACAATATTAGAAAAAGAATCTATGGAAATTATGGATGGAAAGTTCTTCAACATTTTGGAAGGAAAGTTGCTAAAATCATGGAGAAGATCTATTATTTTATTGGAAGAAGATAGTATGGTTTATTTTAGGGAGTCAGTATCTGCTCAAAAGGAAATTATGTAACAAAGGAAGTTTCAATGTCAAATTGTCCACAAGGAAATAAATGGCACCAACATGTACTCCACAAAATCTTTTGTGAGCAATTACAAGAAAGTAGAAGGTGTCATGGACGCATACTCAGAAGGCAAGAAGTACAAAGTGTCCAAGTTCAAAGGACATTTTCAAATACTGCCATGGCAATTTATGGAAGCAAATAAAATTAGAAAAGGACATGATCAAGACAAAATATGGAGTATCAATTGACAAAGATTATTTGTGCAATAGAAGCCAAGATTCAAGGAAATAAAGAAAAGGAGTCTAAAGCCTACAAAGAAAATCACCCGTGAGCATATAATGGAAGAATTGGAAGGGTTATTAATAATAAAAGCACCAGGATTATGCAACAACAAGGAAAGAATAGATATTGGAGAGACAGTATGTCCGGAGAGATTGTGTCATTGTTCGTTTATTTAGTGAGCGAGTGAAAACCAAAGGATTGTTGTTGGTGAGCGAGTGAAAACCAACCCTGTAAATGTTGGTGATGAACGTTGAAAATCACACACGTTGTACTCAACACAAATTACAAAGAGCTCAAGAGATAACATCTTTGCAACCCAAGGAGACTGGATTAGGATACCACATTGGTTCCGAACCAGTATAAAATTCCTGGTGTCATTTACTTTATCGCTCTTATGCTATATTCTGTTCCTTTATTGTTTATTGTGATTAACACTTGTTTAAATCCAAAGGGCTAACAGTTCTGTGCAGCTATCTCCGCATAAGTCGACTAGGTCTAAAGAGTAGTCGACTAGAAATTTAAAAATGCTACAATTCACCTCCCCTCTTGTACTTTCAATTGGTATCAGAGCAGGTCTCACATTCTTATTTTTGCTTAACAGCTAGTGAGAAAAGATCATGTCAGCACACACAGTTATTGGAGCCTTACTCCAAGAGGGAACTTCTGCATTAAGACCACAATACTTTAATGGACAATATTACACTCACTGGAAAGTTCGAATGGAAGCTTTCATCCAATCTTATGATGTCAAAGTATGGCGAGTCATCAAGAAGGGTGACTTTCCTCTGCTACAGTCCAAACCAAAAAAGAAACCATAAAGACAGGTATCTACTGAAACCCTTGATATTGATGATTATACTGATGAGCATATGGCGATTGTGCAGATAAATTCAAAGGCAAAAAATCTATTATACAATTCTATAAGCGAAAAGAATTTGAGAAAATATCAAGTTGTGACACAACCAAAGAAATATGGGATAAACTTGAAGTTACCTATGAAGGTATCGGTAAAGTAAAAGAAACAAGGATAAACCATCTGATTCATGATTATAAGTTGTTTCAAATGAAGGAAGATGAATCCTTTGAAGACATGTTTGGTCAATTTAGCAAAATAGTTGGAGATCTAAAATCCTTTGGAAGACCATATTCAAGTGGTGAATAAGTCAGAAAGATTCTAAGAAGTTTACCCACCTTATGGCAACCAAAAGTTGGAGCTCTTGAATATGAAGATCTCGACAAACTATCATATGATGAACTTCGTGGAGACCTTATAGCCTTTGAGCTAATCCATCTCAAAAAGCATGGACATGAAGAGAATAAAAAGAGTTATTTCTAAATCAACTATTGCTGAGTCTGAAAGTGAATCCGAAGAAGAAGGAGACGAACATGAAGATGATATTGCATTATTTTCTAGAGTTGTCTCTAATACGATGCGAAGAAGCAAGAAAAATGGAAGAGTCAATTCAAGTTCTAGAAAAGGTAATAAAATAAGTGAGCAGAAAAACAATGACAAAAAGTGCTACAAATGCGGAAATTATGGTCACACCCAAGCCAACTGTGCAGAACTAAAAAGGAAACCATCCAAGGGTAATAGAAAATCTTCCAGCGTACGGAGTGATAAATATATGCCAGATAAAAATCATAATAGAGTTACTAACCTTTGTTTCATGGCACGAAGTGAGACAAGTGAGAAAAGAAAATCTTTTGGTATCTGGAGTGATGAAGATATATCAAACAACGATTGTACACCTCCTTTTTCCTCCACCCGCAAGGGTATAAAGGAGTTTTTCCAATTAAAGGACAATCGTAACGGGATTTATTTAAAGATTCAGAGTCGCCACTTGGGAGATTTATGGTGTCCCAAGTCACCGGTTTTAAATTCCGAATCAAGGTAATTGACTCTATTTACGGTCTGCGACACAAAAATTCAGATAAGGAATTCTGTTAAATCGGGAGAAGGTGTTAGGCATTCCTGAGTTCTGTGGTTCTAGCACAGTCGCTTTGATAATACTTGGCTTATAAAATTATTTAATTACTGATTTTAGAACCTACGTGCTTTTGCTTCTTTCACCGCTTTTAATTAAGAAAATTATCTTGGAACGGATTACGCGTACGTATACCCGCTTGTTTGGCGCGCCAAAAATTATGTCACGCGAACGTGTCCACAATTAATAACGCTTTAAATAGCAACAGGTCCAATTAAAACTCTTCTTAAAACGAAGTCACTATTCATTTCATTTTGTTCAAAATCCTCCTTGTTAACAATGTTTCTATAAATATAATTTCTCTAAGCAAAAAACATATCTAAACAATTTATAACAACAACAAATCTTAGAACGAACACTTTCGTAGACTAACAGAAAACTCATTTATTAGCACTAAATATTGAAACTAAGATTATCAATTTTGTTTTTCACATTCAATTCTCAAAGTACTTAAATTGACAGCATGTGTTACTACAATCAAAAGCCATAAAATTCACGATCACATAAATTCAACTAAAAAATTACATGGATCACACAGATTGTAGAATTCATCCACATCTCAATAGCAAATAACAAACTTAGCAGAACCAAAAGGCTAAGAGCAACCACAAACTGAAGCTCGACTAATTGAGCGAAACAACATCAAACAAACATCGATCTGAATCGAGACCCGCGCCGGCGCCGGAAACCTTGAACGCAACTCAAAACTCGACTGAATTTGGATGGCTTTACACAGTTAAAACAAAAATCTGTTCATCGGCAAACATGGTGCGACGATGACTAGTTTTGGGGTGGTTTGGTGCTGCGTTTCAGCTAGCTTTGGGTGGTTGTTTGGAGCTGATTTTCAGGGAGAAGAGCTGTTGCGATTTGGAGTATTTTGCAGCTGATTCTTCGCTGCTTTTCCCAGCTGTTTTTCACAGCTTGTTTTGCCAGAGTTTAGGGGTGTTTCATGGCTGAATTTGGGGCTGTTTTTGCCGGTTTTGAGCTGAAGTTTCAGCTTACTTCATGGAGTTTTTGGGGGCTGATTTGGGAGCTTAGATGTGGTAATGTTAATGGAGGAGAACAGGCCGGGAGCTATGGTTGTTTGGTTGTGTTTATGGCTATGGCTGCTATGCTCAGGCGTTGGAGAAGATGAAGAATGGGGATGGGGGTCGTTTTGTGCGCAACTTTTCAGTCCTCTCCTCTTGCGTTAGTCTAGTTCTAGTTTATAGGTCTAGGTCTTAGGGTTGGGTATTGGATATTAGGTGTTGGACTTAGGTTATTTGGGCATTAAAATTGGGTCAAAGAAACAAAAAAATAGACTACAAGATTAAATTGGGACAAATTGACCCAAGACTAACTCTTCCTTTTAAATATAATTTATAATATAAAAAATATAAAACCAGTCTTAATTAATTGAACTAAACTATATTAAAACATGAAATTATTTTTTTGTGTTTTCAAGGTTATATAAAAATAAAGATAAGGTACTATTTTTGTGTATTTTTATATTTAAATTTATGAAGGATATGCAAACTAAAATATTTTTGTACTTTTTATTTTCTTGTGACGAAATAAAGTAAAAGAAGTCAAAAATAGTTGAAATAACTATATTAGACTTAAACTAAATATTTTACGCTAAAAAGGGGGGAGGGTCAAAAATCACATGTCTACGCAGAGTCCCAGAGCTGTCACACCTTTTACGTACTACACCCCGTAAAGGGGTATCATAAAGGGAGTTATTTCCAACTTGAAGTGACAATCGAAACAGAATTATTTAATTAAAAATCAGAGTCGCCACTTGGGATAATTAATGATGTCCCAAGTCACCGATTTAAATCCCGAATCGAGAAAAAGGATGACTCTGTCATTACAGTCTGCGAATCAGAAATCCGAGTAAGGAATTCTATTAACCCGGGAGAAGGTGTGAGGCATTCCCGAGTTCCGTGGTTCTAGCACAGTCGCTTTGATCATACTTGGCTTACACAATTATTTAATTACTGATTTTAGAACCTATGTGCATTCACTTCTTTCACCGCTTTTAATTAGAAAATTATCTTGAAACAGGTTACACGTACGTATACCCGCTTGTTTGGCGCGTCAAAAATCATATCACGCGAACGTGTCCACAATTAATAACGCTTTATTTATTTTATTAAGAGAAGTTTGGTTGAAGTTGCACAAACACATCCCTCGAGTTATCTTTTGGAATTAAATTTGCAATTATGTTACGCAAACGTATACATAATCACAATACTAATCTAAATCGTGCCAAAGCAAAGCTCCGAATGTTGAATGATTTATTTTCTTCTAAGGCTTGGAATTGTAAAATGATGGAATCATTAGGCAAGAATGCATCAACTGACCGAACAGATCTTAATGGTTTATTTTCTTCTAAGGTTTGGAATTCAAACAGATCCATATCAAAACATCCAAGTTAGTTTATGTATTAAGAAATTAGGCATCACCTCTATATGGAAATCACCATAATTTCAGTCCAGGAGGAAAAGAGACAAGTAAACCGGCAATCTAATAAGACAATCTCTGCCAACTATGATCAAATTTCTTAGCATAATATATTAGGTAACCTTAGATATATACAAAAGAGGATAAACGAATGATGGTAAATCCCAACACATCCAAACAGCTAGACCTGAATGAATAACGGAAAGAGGAATATTAAGTTTCATGCTTCAAATAGTACTTATAATTCTCTTATCATGTGGCTAGCATATAAAATTGTTCATTAATATACAAGTATTAGAAATAATGAACACAACATTCTGGCAACACTTTCAAGGAAAATATCTGGAACTCAAACTAACAGAAATCTTTAATTCATCCAAATAAGCCATATGGTTACACAAATATACAATAAAGATCAAATGGAGAAAATGAGAAAAGGACCTTTATGTGTAGCAAGAACACGCAGATGAACCTTGCCGGGAACTTCGATCGGAACTTCGGCGCCTCGAACTCAACCAGAAAACTCGGAATTCGCAGGAAAAGGATGCTAAACGAGTTTTGGACTTCAGAGATCGAGTGAACAAACACCAGCCAAAAAATCTAAAACTAAACGACTTCTGCCATTTTCGACTAGACCTGGAGTTTTGGGGTGCTCGGGCGAGGAGTGACGACACAGAAGGAGCAGGGGATGGAGAAAGAAGAGAGGGAAGCACCAGCTATGACTGCTAGTGGCTGGATGCGGCTGAAACGTGAAGAGGTGGTGCGGTTGATGCAGTCTCCGGCGAGCTTTGGTTGAAGGAGGTACAACTGCATCATTTGTAATTAACGATGATGATGCGGTGAAGTTGGCAACAATTTATTTTGTTGAATCTGTTTTGATGGGGAAGATGAAGAATTGGAATTTGTCCGAGCAACTAATGAAAATTGTAGATGACAATAAACTCTGCTCTTCTTTCAACTGGGGCTCTCTTTGTTATGAAATGTTAGTAAAATAATTGAAGAGTTGTTTGATGCCCAATGAGAATGAGAATGAGAAAGAGAAAGAGAAAGACAAGTACAGTTATACTATACTTGGCTTCCCTTTCGTTTTTTGTGTTTGGATTATGGAAGTATTCCCAATTTTCCAGGAAAAATAATCTGTGAACTTCAAATAATGTGGGTATCCTCAGATGTTATGTTATTCAGATATGAAATCTCCACAACATGATTCTTTGTATAAAAAATACTTCCATAATAAAAATGTAAGTTAATCTGATTACTAGCTATTTTTTTGTTTATGTGTTTTAGTTCTGAAGACTTACATTTTTTTTCTTTATATAATAGGTGTATAAGTTGATCGAGGTGGTACAATTTGTTTCTATTGAAGAAGATGCGGAGCCTGTTAGTGTGAATGAGCCACTATCTCAAGATCAAAGTTCAATGTCTTCCTCCACGCAATTTGATGAAGCCTTGCTTAAGGAAATTGTTAAAGTAGATTTTCTATCTTTGAATAGAATTAATTTTTTATTTAATTATTTTTGCTTAAGAGACTTTTTTGTTTTTATGATTTTTGATTCAGAGATTATCGGAAAAGTTTACAAAGTATATGCACACAGAAGTTACTATAATAAATCAAAAAATAGCTATATTAGTGTCACGACCCCAAACCCGGTCATGATGGCGCCCTGCTGCGAGGCTGGGCGAGCTTGACCAACACTTTCTCAATACAACGATTCATCCAAAACATAAAGCAATAAGGGGAACATGGCAACTTTAACAATAAATTCTGAATAACTGAAAAGATAATGTACGAATAGAAACCACGACTGAACACGCACTCCCAAGACTTGGGGTCACGAGTATAGAGCCTCTAACAAAAACCAAGTACAAGTCTGAAAGATGAATCACAAATGTCTGAATAACAAGAAATAACTGATAAGAACAGAGCAATTGGTCC
>MU707350.1:4106-44794 GCA_026770625.1 Nicotiana glauca
TCTTGATGTAATTGTGCTTAAAAAGAATGTGGTTAATATATAGTGATGTGAAGGTGGGGTTTGGTTTGACATAAGTGTAGGGTTTTAAATGTTAAAGTAGATGTATTAAAGTGCTTTGGGAGGTGTAATCACTCTTATACCTAAATGTATCATACCCGTCCCGCAGCCTACATTACAACCAAATGAAGTCATAATTGATCCTAGACTGAATGAGCTCGATTGGTGGAGTAGTACACTACGGGCAAGCCTATGGTGCATTTTTTGTGGCATATGAAGTTCTTTCTGAAAGTGAGTGAATTCTTTCTACCTTGAGTTCCTAATTGTTCTTAACTATTATTTTGTGTGGAACCACTCTCGTTTGTTATGAAAGGGTACTTGATTCATGAAGGAAAGGGGAGTCTTAACCTCTGCATTGGAGTAAGTGAGTACAGTTAGGAATATTGCATGGCATGGGAGAGTCAGCTCTTGAGGCGAATATGTTACACTACTGGGCTCAATTCTTGTGAAATGTTCTTGGTGTGACGAGTTAGTGCAGTCGCTCAGTGAAGTTAGGCCGTTGTAGAGTGTGGTTGATTGCTCGAGGACGAGCAAAGTCTTAAGTGTGGGGTGTTGATAGTAGACTATAATCATGCAATTTAGCTAATATTTACACTCTAATTTGGCCGCACTTTATCAATGTTTGATTGTAAAAGATAACAAAAGGCTCTAATTAAGAGTTTTATGCTTTGCAGGAACCAATCCGAGCTAGGAGGAAGCTAAAAAAGTATTTTGGAGTCAATATGGAGCATGGAAGGCCAATCGGAGGATAACACGATTGAAAAGGAGAAGAAAAAACAACGACCAAATCTACGGTTAGGTCCACGGCCATGGTCAGAAGTTATGTCAAATCTGAGGTCAATTCGCGGTCCAATCTGCGGCTGCGGACGGGTTGTTCGGAGCCAAAAAGACAGGGCCAATTGTGTAATTTCCAGGACGACTCTCCTTGACCTATAAGAAGCCCAGCTCGCCCAAAAAGGAGGATATCGAGGTTTTTGAAAGGAATTTGAAGGCAAGATCAGGCAAGAAGCAAGGCGGAAGATTCGGCATAGAGTTTTTACCTTTCTTCTTCTTGTTTTATCATTGATGATGAAGTTTATCGTTATGATTTTGAAAACGATTATGCGTAGCTAAACTCCTAATCTAGGATTTTGATGGAACCTCTTGGAGGATGAATTTCTTGCTATGTTAATATAGATTTGCCATAATGTTTTCTTTGTTTGTTCAACTATATTGTGATTGTTGTTGATTGAAGGGCCATCAATTAGATGTGCCTATTTAGTATACATTACTCGGGAGAGAGTGTATATTTAGGTAGTTGTTGAACAAGACCACTCCTAACGTATATAAGGGATGAATACGAAGGGTTTAAAGGTGTGATTAGGGATAACGAAACCTTGGGTGCGATCTAAGTGAGTTGTAACTACGGCCAGCTAGCGTAATTCGGGAGAATATGTCTAGTATATTGTTGTAATTACTCGGGAGAGAGAACGACAGTCAGAGTGCTTACGATCGTTAGCGAAGACTTAGGTAAATTTATAGCAAACATAGCGAAAAGGATTCCGACAAGAGGGGAAATCAGAACCTTAGACCATTCTCATACTTGCTTACAAACCGTTTATAGCTAGTTCTTTAATTACTGCATTTTTATTACATAATATTTAGTTAATAAACATCCAAGTTGTTACTCAAATATCTCTGAAGATTGAATACGTGAATTTCTGTGTCCAATAGCTGTGATTGATAGGTTAATTCCTTGTGGGATTCGACTCCGAACTTGTTAACTGGAATATATTTGCAGCAACCGCTTTGTCCTTTTTATAAGGCATAGTTGGGCGTGATCATGTACTTTCAGGAGTTCATACATAATGGAAAGTGGAATTTGCATATGTAACAAATAAATAAAATCCCCGTTATATTAATAAGAACTAGAACACGGTTGCAGCTTTGGGATATATAGTAATTGCAACACTCAAACTACTGAATTACAAATAGAAAGTACTGAAATAACAAGTAACTAAAGATAAAGATAAGAATGGTGATGAGAAGCTCATACTTAGATAATGGAGATGAGAGGATACAGACACTCAAGAAGAGAAGGTGAGGACTACATAATAAGCCGAAGCTTCAACATAATTCGCATAACCCTTCTGCAGCACTTGATTCCCTTTTTAATTGCTCATGTTGCACATGGATTCCTTGCCCCGGTTCCGCACAAAGTTCAATAATATTTTAAACACGCCCTTAGTCTTTTGGCCAATGTCATTCATAACAATTCCTCCGTCCTAAAAAAGAACCTTGTCCTCAAGGTTCGAGTCATGAATAGTGAGACTCGGGAAAGTTTTGCCCATAAAGTAAAAAAATGCCCCCGGGTCCATGTGGTCAAAATCCGAGGTTCGAACCAAAACCCAATTACTCATTCCCCCACGATTCCATATCTATAATTTGTTTTGAAATTGGATCTCAAATTGAGGTCCAAATCCCCAATTATTGAAAATCCTAAGTTCTACCCAAAATCCCTATTCTCACCCATGGAAATCCTTGATTTTAAGATACAAACATGCTTAATGATGTTAAAGATTGAAGGAATTAAGTAAAAACCAACTTACAATTGATTTGGAAGAAATATTGTTCTTGGAAAATCGCCTAGGTGTGTTTGGGTTTTGAAAGAATGAAGAAAATGGTGGAAAATTCGACTAACTATGAAAAATGCAGGCCTCAGATGTGGGAAATGTGCATGCTTGGGAAATGCGAGGAAATGGTTCGCATCTGCGAACACTACTCAGTTCCCCGACCTTCGCATTTGCGGAACTTTTTCGCATTTGCGAGAAAAGTTCGCATTTGCGATCCGAGGCAGGGATGGAGGCCCTTCGCATTTGCGAGCTCGCATTTGCGATGCGAAGCCTGCAGGTCTGGGCACACCAGCAACTTCCCAAGGTCAAAAATGAAACTTGACCCCTATCCAAAACTCACCCGAGCCCTCGGGGCTCCAAACCAAATATGCACACAACCTGAATAACCTCCTACGGACTTACTCGCGCGATCAAATCGCCAAAATAACATAAAAAATAATGAATCATGCCTCAAAATCACTAGTGTTTCTTTAAACTTCATAAACTTTGGAGATGTATATATTTTCTATGGGCATGCGAAGCATAGGACGTGTAATGATTTCCTTCCAAATGGGATCAGTGGAAGTTCTTGGCTAGATGAGTTACAGTTCAGTTCTAAAAGGAAGTTCCACTACAAGAAAGTATATAATTTGCAACAATATTTTTGCAACAACAATGATATTGTTGCTAAATATCAATAAATGGCAACAACATTACTTAGTTGTTGGCATATCATACAATTTTTAACCACACCACATTTCTTGTTGGCTAATATTTTAGTTTTGTTGCCATAACTTTTTTGGGGAATAGAATAATTTTAAAATATAAATAAATTGGCAACAATAAATTGTTAGTATTGCCAAAAGTATTTACTTGTTAGTAAAACACTTATTTTTCTCAACAATTTTTTTGACTTGTGGCAACATTTTTTAGTTCTTTCTCAATTTTCAGCAAAAAAAAAAAGCGGCAAACTCCCCTCCCTATTTCCCCCCGAATCGCTCCCCCTTTTTATTTTCATTTTGGTTCTCACCTTTCCCAATTCATTCAACCCTTCGATTCGCGCTTTCAGTTACGAGTTTCAAATGAGCAGCACTATTTACTTCCAATTCTGTGGCTATGGCTTGAAATTGTAAGGTCCTTCATCTCTAATTTCAGTTGTTTCTAGTTTAGGGTTTCAATTCCTTGAATGCTTCGATTTAGGTTTGAGTTAGGAGGTTGATGTTTCTAGACTATCTAATTATCCCAAAATAAAAGAGTTGAAGATAGCGGTAAATGCATAAGACATGATCATTTTTCATTGGGAAGTGGTGTAGGATGGTTATTCTGACTCCCGTGGTAGATTTAGGATCCAGAGCACTGGATATTTATTTTGGAATATTGATGGGTTGCAAAATGCTTTCCTTTTGCAGATATATGTCCCAACTAATCCTCGTGGTGCAGAGTCATTGCCACCAGGGATTGTGGTCTCGGAATCAGATTTTATTTGCGAAGGTTGTGGGGTGAACCAAGTGAGGTATGAAGCAAATATCTCTAATGATATTGTTTAATCCTGATTTAACAAAACAAGATAGGAATGTGGTAATTGTATAGATTATATTACCTTTAATTGTCTCTAGTTAAAAGAAAGTGTGAAAGACTCTCTGCCGGTTCTTAGCTTCGAGGCAGAGACCACAAAATTCTTTTCGATACATTCTTCATCGAAATGGTGATGGAAATAAGGGAATCCTCAGCAAAGTATTGGAGATATTTTTGCATTTCCGAGTTAGTGAAGCCCAATCTCTCAGAAAATAGTAAGCACCGCATGCATCTCCCACTTTGTGTGACAAACAAATACTTAAGTGCTCTGACTTGAGCTCTATAGTTAATGCACCATCTCCATGATTATTACTCCAGGCTATACCTTGAGCAAATGTGGCCTTAAATCTTTGACGCTTGAATCTTGGTGATGTACAACTTTGTCCATTGGAGAGTTAATTTGAACTTCCAACAACTCTGCCCCTTTATGATCACACTCAATAGTAAAAAGTTAAAGTTTTTGACAATGGGATTGTTGTTTAGGTGGGTCTGAGAATAATTTTCTTTGAGATAATTGTTGATGCTAGTCTTGATGATAAAGTCAACATTTTTACAACACCTTTCCCAATAATACTTTGATTTGTCTTTGACACTACTTGTGTACCCAGATATATATACACCACACTCCACACAAGCCTTGGAAACACTTCAACAACGAATTTTTTTAAAAAAAAATTCTTAGATTTTATTAACTACTGCTCCAAGATCACAAATACTTAACTCGTGGGGTACACGTTGTGGGTTTAACGTCAAGACATGCCATCAAATGTATCTAGCAGGCAGCTGATGTTTATTGCCCATGAATCAGTTCATTTTTCAACTCTTTTGTCTTGCCCTTCATGAGCTGTTCTGGTAATCATATCATTGTGGCACGAACTTGATACTAGATACTTTAACTATTTTCTTGCAGGTTCTAAATAAAGATGGTTCATCCACGTCAATACTTATAGCTCCATTCCAGTATCAATGGTCTCATGTCTTAATCGGTTAGTATTTCTATTTTACTTTTTTCTTTCCTGAATATTATGTCCTTTCTATTGATTGATTGACTCACAAGTAGATCGTGACTATAAATTTCTTTTTGGTATACTTATGTCTTTTGGAATTGGAATACATCTAGAATTTGGTGCTTTAGCTATTGTTTTGGGTCGTAATGCTCCTAATGAATAGGTTGTTTTTGGCTTTATGGATGCAAGTCTCTCTTTGGTTGTGTTACTTTGATTCCCACATCTCACTGTAAGTTAGTTTATGCTTTGTCTATATTCGTTTATGTCTAAAAATTGACTTAATGCATTTCAATGCACTGATTCTATCCACATTAGTGATGGAAGCTCAGAATGGAAATAGTTACCAATTTCATATAGAGAACTTGGTTCTTTTTGTTGCAGCTTGAGTGGATTGTTCTCCAATCACATAGGAATATTAATGAAACATTTCAAATCATGTCCTACCTTTATCCTTTTTATGTTAGGCAGCCTAGGAGGAAATTCAAAGAAGAAGGCTATTGTTTCTCTTCTAACACTAGTCATTGCTGAATGCATCTCTTTTTCCCTTACCACAATCCAATATTTCTTGCAGAATATAATTATAATTATCACATGAATGTTGTACTTGTTTCTGGTAGAGTTGGGCGACCTATTGTGTATTTCAAAACGCACAACCAATTAAGTTATTCACTTTTGAAAAACTAACTTTGTTCAAGCTTCTTCTTCTTCTTCTTTCATTTTTGGGTGCCATATTCTATATCATGGACATTGCCTATATATGTAGTAATGCTGAATTCTTTCTGAGTATACTACTCCGAGTCCCCTTCCTATTTCACCAAGTTATTTGATGATTCTTGATTTTGTCAATGAATTGAAAAAGCTATGGAGGAGATTGGTGGAACCAGTGTCATAGAATGGATTGTATCTTTTGTTTCCTCTACTCTGTATAGGCTCTCACATTTTTGCTACTATTTATACTTGTTGATTTTATAGTTCTATATTTTGGAAGAAGAGGATGAGGCAAGTCTTACAAATCATTCCAAGTAACTTTTATCAGATAATTATGCAACTTATATTCAGTTTGCTTTTAGCTGAGTGTTTCTATTCAACAATTCTGTAATATATAAAATTTTCAGTGATGATGTAGTTGAAATATTTAGTAAGTAGACATTAAGCATATGTTATTCCCTCTTTTTCTTTGTTAATTGTAATTTTGTACTTTACAACTTATATTCAGTTTTCTTTGTTAACTGTAGGTATGGCAAGTCGGACCAATTAGAAGATGGGGGAGAAAAGGTGAAAGAACTGGAGTAATCTGAGGTTGAAGGTGAGAGTGAGGGGAATGTGGTATCAGACTTTGGTTTAAGCAACAGGTAGCCTCAAGTAATCAAGGAAATGGTACTGCTAATTGAAAGTAATTTGACGAGAGTATGTGTCTCAGAAAAAGGGTAATATGATTAAACTGATGATACTTTGGTAGTATTGCGGCATATTCGTGTTAGATCGGCTGTTGATATCTGAGTTTTTTTTATGGCACGGGGAAATTTAAGGATATCCTTCGCAGAATGATTGGGTACTTGAGGTGTGATACATATTCATATGGCGGAATTTGGGATCAGGTACGGTGATTCGTGTGCTATATAGAGTTGGAGACTGGGAGTTGTCATGTTTAAGCTATGTAGCGATTATGGATCGTGTGTATTCGCACTGTTTAGTGGCTATTGGGATTTGGAGGCTCGAGTGGATCTTTAATTGTTGGTATATTAAATTTTGGATGTGATGTTGAAATTCAGACTGGTTGTCGTAGTTTTATGTGATTCGGAACTATTACTACAAGAAAATTGTAAAATTGTGATGGAATATTTGAGACGAAGCATTCTGTCACAAATCGTGACGGATTTGTGACGCATTTATGACAAATCAACCTTACATGGACGAAATTATCAAAAAATATTATTTTTTCCTAAAACAATTCTAAGAGTAACGGATTTGTGACAAATTTGTGATAGATATGAAATTTAGTCTTTGTGACGAACATATTTTTGTCACAAAATTATGGCAGAAGAGAAGAAATGGTAATACTTGGTCAAAAATCCGTCACAAAATTTGTGACATATTATATTTTACGACACAATATTATAAAAGAGCAATTATCTAATAAAAATAATTTTGTGACGGATTTATTTTTCGTGACAATAATTTTTGACGGAACATTCAGTCACAATTTTAGAAACATTTGGACAACTCATAAATTTTTTACAAAATATTTGGCCCAATTTTTAGTTTCCCTCCGCCAAACCTCTCATTCCACAAAACAGACTTAGACCCATTTTCTCATTCCACTCCTCCCTGCTTCTCTCTCTTTCAACACAAAACACAAATGGCGATTCTTGTACCCTTCTAGACTCAACGCCACAGCAACACTTGCAGGTTTGATTTTGCTCCAGTCTCTTCATCCACAATCAATAGCTTTTGGATCTTTCTATTTTTGTTCAAATTTGTCTATTTTTTTTTTTTGAATATTATTTTCCAAAGTGAATAAAATTTGGGTATTGCTGTTGGGTTCTTCTATCTAAGCTCAGAAAACTCCGATTTAGCTAAAAAGCTTTTGCATCCAACTATTTTAGGTACAATTTTTAAAGGGTTTTTATTAAGCTTTGATATTGGGTCATTCACTTGAAGTGGGTTTGAAATACTTCTGAGATAGGTGAGATTTTAGTTTCTTGTTTATGATTTGGTCTTAATTTTGAGCAAAGGAAAAAACTCTAATTTTGCTAAAGGAAACAATTGTGCTTATTGTAGATATTGTCTTGAAAAAAGTAAAAAAATAAGAATGGGCATGCTTTTGTTTTCCAGCTTTTGAAAAGGATCAAAAGGGGCCGGGTGCGTAGTATAAGCCTCATATTAAGTGCATTTGAATGTTTCAAAAATTCTTTAGGAGTGGTAGTGATTTTCAATTTGCTATAACTTGTGTTTCAACTGCTCCTTTTCCTTCAAAAACGTCCCACAAGCGAACAGTTTTGTCCCATGACGAGGAAGCCAAAATAGCCTATAGAAAACCGGGAAAAAGTTAATCATGCTCTACAAAATGATTGGACTATATTGATTTATGGTGCATAAGCAAAATTGTCAATGACAGTGTAGAGGAATGAAAATAGGGACATAACCTGACCGGAAATATTCTTTTTTATTTATGAGGAAATATTTCCTGAATCTTGAATTAAAAAAATACTCACATTAGAAGGAGAAAACATTAGCCCATGAACAGGACCCTCATGACCACTAAGAACATCTAGCAATCTGCCCGTCTCCATTGACCAGACAAAGATCTATAAAAAAAACCAAAGATAATATATTTGCATCAATAGCAAAACAGAATATAATATGTCGTGACTACTACTTTTGAAACTTTTTACATAACTTGCATAAACCAATTACACTATCATTGATAGTGCATAAGCTAAACAATCATTTTCACACATAAAAGCACCTTTAAACCCCTTTACCTTAATTTTGTTATCATCTGCTCCTGTGGCCAAGAGTTGAGAATCTGGTGAATATGCAAGGCAATTTACCTTCTTTTTGGTTGTTATTGGTTATATACCTGCTATATATGTTGCTTCCTGACTCTAAAATTATTTATATCATTTTATTGTTTGAATCTCATAAAGTAAACTAAGTGCTCTTAAACAATATTAATTATCTTATTTATCTTGTCTAAATGTCTTAAATTATGGTCATTTATATTTTTCTATTTCATTCTCTTTTTTGGATCAGTTTCTTCAACATACAGGCAAGGAGTCAAGCACCTCCGTAACAGAAAGATTAAAAAAGAAATTAACAGTTCCAAGAAGTACGCAGTTCTAGATATTTTTCTGATTTATCTAGTGAACGGTAATTTCTATTTCAATATTTGGCATTACATATGTTTTTTCCTTGGGACTTTTATTGATGTTGATACAGTTAGATAGGAAACTTGTGAATTTTCTAGTTATCATTGAATCTTGTTGAATTAGTGCCATTTTCTGTTAGATTCTATAGCAGAATGCAAGCTTGTCATGTCTACTTAATACAAATATATTCTAATAGATTAAATTTACTTTTTAAAAAACAACTAGATAATAGACTACTTTAATTACAACAAATAATCTTGTTTGTTATCATGTTAGTTCTAACACATGTTTATTCTTTGTGTTAAAGTGTACAATATGAATAATTCTGATCGTGAGTGGATGTATGCTAGAGTATTAGAAGATGGATTCATAAATCCTAGATTTATTATAGGGATTGAGGAGTTTGTTGCATTTGCTAAAAGGCATCCAGAATGCATGGATGGTGAAAAGCTAAGATGTCCTTGTAATCAACGTAAGTGTTGAAAAAAAAATATTTTGGATGAGTTTACAATTATGACACATCTTGGGACTTACGGCTTTAAACCGAATTATTATCGTTGGTATCACCATGGAGAAAGTTATATGCCACATCCAACTGTACCTAACGATCATCAAGAAGAAACTTTTGGTGAAACTATAAACTCTCAATCTCATAATGCATTTCAGTCTATGGTATTTGATGTTGGTGGACCTTCTTTTGATGGTAATATAGAAAAGGAACCAAATCCAACCATGCTAAATCTTTATAATATGCTCAAAGCATCAGAACAGGAAATTTGGCCGGGAAACCCACACGGACATTCGCAGTTGTCTGTTGTTGCTCGGCTTTTGAATCTAAAGGCAGAACATCATTTTTCTGAAAAGTTGTACGATGAGTTATGTCAATTTATATCAGAACTAATGCCAAGTGATAACATAATGCCAGATAGCTTTTATAGTACCAAAAAGCTAATGCGAGGGTTAGGCTTACCAGTAGAGACGATCGACTATTGCAAAAATGGTTGTATGATTTACAAACGTGAAGATAGCGAACTTGTCAATTGCAAGTTTTGTGCCCACCCTCGGTTCAAGAGATCAAAATATCAACAATCCAAGGAGAAAACTAATATTTCTAAGAAGATGTATTATTTTCCTTTAACTCCGCGTCTACAAAGGTTGTATGCATCAAATGTTACTGCAAAGCATATGAGGTGGCATTCTGAGCATGAAACAGATGGTGTCATGTGTCATCCTTCAGACTCTCCTGCTTGGAAGCATTTTGATCAAACACATCCAGGTTTTGCATCTGAAGTGAGAAATGTCAGACTGGGATTGTCCACTGATGGGTTTAATCCATTTGGTCAATCAGGCCAACAATATTCTTCTTGGCCTGTCATAGTCACGCCATGTAATTTGCCACCTTGGATGTTCATGAAGGATGAATACTTGTTCTTATCTGTGATTATACCTGGTCCAAAAAATCCCAAACAGAAAATTGATGTCTTCTTACAACCCCTCATTGAAGAGTTAAAAAATTTGTGGGGGGAGGGGGCCCAAACATATGATATTTCAAGTAAGAATAATTTTAAAATGCAAGTTGCATTGATGTGGACAATAGGTGATTTTCCAGTGTATTCAATGTTGTCGGGATAGAGTACAGCGGGAAAATTAGCTTGTCCTTACTGCATGACGGACTCAGATGCTTTTACACTATCCAATGATGGAAAGACCTCGTGGTTTGACAATCACAGAAAATTCTTACCATCAGGTCATCCGTGGCGAAGGAACAAAAGGTGTTTCAAGAAGGGTCAAGCAGTACATAAGTTAACCAAGTTCTGTGACTTTCTTGAGCCCCAAATCCTCAATCTCCCTAAATATTTGTAAACCAGATTGTTCAGTACATACAACCTTATATACTGCTTGACCCTTCTTGAACCACCTTTTGTAGTACCAAAAAGCTAATGCGAGGGTTGGGCTTACCAGTAGAGAAGATCGACTATTGCAAAAATGGTTGTATGATTTACTGGCGTGAAGATAGCGAACTTGTCAATTGCAAGTTTTGTGCCCACCCTCGGTTCAAGAGATCAAAATATCAACAATCCAAGGAGAAAACTAATATTTCTTATAAGAAGATGTATTATTTCCTTTAACTCCGCGTCTACAAAGGTTGTATGCATCAAATGTTACTGCAAAGCATATGAGGTGGCATTCTGAGCATGAAACAGATGGTG
Source organism: Nicotiana glauca (assembly GCA_026770625.1). Taxonomy (NCBI): domain Eukaryota; kingdom Viridiplantae; phylum Streptophyta; class Magnoliopsida; order Solanales; family Solanaceae; genus Nicotiana; species Nicotiana glauca. The sequence goes on from MU707350.1 coordinate 15,419, forward strand.
TCATACGTCATCCTTCAGACTCTCCTGCTTGGAAGCATTTTGATCAAACACATCCAGGTTTTGCATCTGAAGTGAGAAATGTCTGACTGGGATTGTCCACTGATGGGTTTAATCCATTTGGTCAATCAGGCCAACAATATTCTTCTTGGCCTGTCATAGTCACACCATATAATTTGCCACCTTGGATGTTCATGAAGGATGAATACATGTTCTTATCTATGATTATACCTGGTCCAAAAAATCCAAAACAGAAAATTGATGTCTTCTTACAACCCCTCATTGAAGAGTTAAAAAATTGTGGGGGGAGGGGGCCCAAACATATGATATTTCAAGTAAGAATAATTTTAAAATGCAAGTTGCATTGATGTGGACAATAAGTGATTTTCCAGCGTATTCAATGTTGTCGGGATGGAGTACAGCGGGAAAATTAGCTTGTCCTTACTGCATGACGGACTCAGATGCTTTTACACTATCCAATGGTGGAAAGACCTCGTGGTTTGACAATCACAGAAAATTCTTACCATCAGGTCATCCGTGGCGAAGGAACAAAAGGTGGTTCAAGAAGGGTCAAGCAGTACATAAGGTTGTATGTACTGAACAATCGGGTTTACAAATATTTAGGGAGATTGAGGATTTGGGGCTCAAGAAAGTCACAAAACTTGGTTCTGAAGCGATAAATGAAAGAATCGCAAAGAATAGTTTATGTGGTTGGAAGAAAAGAAGTATATTTTGGGACTTGACTTACTGGAAAACAAATCTTATTAGGGATAACCTTGATGTGATGCACATCGAGAAAAACGTGTTTGATAATATTTTTAACACGGTGATGAATGTTAAGGGGAAAACAAAGGACAATGCCAAATCTAGAGCAGATTTGAAAATATTTTGTCACCGTCCAGAGTTGCATCAAGATGAAAGTAGCAAAAAGTATCCTAAAGCTTGTTATATGTTAGAATGCAAAAGAAGTGCTTTGTAAGTGGTTGCAAGAGTTGAGATTTCCCGATGGCTATGTGTCTAACATGGGCAGATGTGTAGACATGTGGTTTCTTGTTGCTCAGTTTTTATTTACTTTTATTACTCACTGAGTTGGAGTACTCACTTTACTCCCTGCACCTCGCGTGCAGATGCAGGTATTGGTTTATCCGGTAGCGGGTTTGAGCTGGTTGAGGATTCTGCTATCATAGCTGAGCAAGGTGACCGCCAGCGTTCGCGGCACCGGATTTCTTCTTTTGACGCTAAATTTTAAATCCATGTATTACAGGTCTTGTAGTTGAATTAAAAATCCTTCTACATGCTCGTGACTTGTGACACCCCGGTCGGGCTGTGTCGGGATGGTTCCCTATTTTATCACCTTTCCTCCGCACATATGATAATTTTATTAATGTTTTAGACTTATTCATGCTAAGTAAGTATTAAAAAGGTATTGACGTTCTGTTGGTTCGCCTTGTCTTCACGAGAGGTGCCATCACGACCGGGTTTGGGAATTGGATCGTGACATGTTGTTCGCAATGATAAAGTACTAGTTAGCTGCCACAACATGGTTTTGAAGCATTCTCACCCTACTGCTCATGCAGAGGTAACAGCAGTACGAGAGGTTAGTTAGCTTCTACACTATAAGACATTTCCTGTCTTTGTGTTGACTCAATAATGTATTGGATTCAACTTGTTGCTGCGTCGTTGTTCCTATTTTTTGCTTGTTGGACCCTTATTGGAGCATCTCCATCTTTACCCTATCGTCTTTAATCACCTTATCGCATGTTGAACACATATTTTGTGGTATATTTTCTGGTACGATGCTTTCCTATCCTTACCCTTCTTTTTTTCTCTCTGTTTGATGCTGTCGATCGGTGATCAGATAACTGTCTCTATGAATCCATTATCATGATATTGCTACAAAAGAAGTTGTAATGTATAACTTTATTACTTTGAGCCGAACACGTATTTTGTGGTATAATTAAGCTCAGAAAAATACCCAGATGCTATAATATTGGTGAATCCAATTAAGTACGAAAAGGAAGTAGAGCAGCAACTATTGGCTTCCTAAAGAATAATTGTTGCTCCTATATGCAATACTTCTTTATTCTGCAATGATGATGGCGCTGAAATAGCTACTTACAATGAAGTCGAGCAGCACTTAAGCAGAGATGTGGAGATCAATTTAGGTCCTATAAATAATATATTCTTGTTTTGAGATGAGTACGAAGTTCAAAAAGATTGGATTAAGAGAAATATAGCCATTGTTACATATATTCACGCCATGAACCAATCCAAATTCTGCTTTCATGTGTAATTATATTTTCAATAATGAAGTTCCCACCACCACCCCCTCTCGTAATGCTAGTCCTTATTTGCAAATGACCAATTTCACGTTGATTCTACCGTGAACAATGTGGACAATACATATACGTAGTTCTATCACTAAGGATGCAGAATTAAGTGCTGACATGTTGTTCGCAATATGAAGTACTAGTTAGCTGCCACAACTATCTAGCAGAATTAAGTGCAGTTTCTGCTCTGTAGTACCGTATCCACCTCTTCGAATCAACATTACTTTACTTTATTCTTTAGAAGTCAAATAGAAAACATATTTCATTCTCTTTACAAGTAGTTTCTTCCTCTTGCTGCCATTTAAACCTAATTTCTAACTAAGAGGTAGAAGACAATCCGAAGGGACAAAATGAGAAAATTTATGGGGAAAGGCACGTGCTTGACATGCTTTTTTGTTGATGCTGTTAGATTTTTTTTGACAAAAGTTAAAAGAAGAATGATTCTTGCCACCTTTTAGATAATATAGGGATGTTTTCTTGTTTAACAAGGTAACCCAAGGATGTACTTTAGATTGCTATAGTACTTTATCATTGTTTTATAGCGCTACTAATATATTTTGAAATTAATATTAAGAAACAATTAAATATACGAATATATTATAAAAATAATATTAATTTATTTTATTTATAAATAAAATACATAGGTAAAAGTATATTATATAGTATATAATATAGAAGGTATTACATAAATATGAGAGTTTATATAATAACAAGGGCATAATAGACTTTTCAAGTAAAAATATGACTTTTGTGTAAAAAAAAAAAAAGTGACTTTTTGTATAATGAACACAAAGTTGAATGATTTTTATGTAACCAAAAAAAGATAAATGACTTTTGGGTAACCAACACAAAAGTTCCATGACCATGGATAAAATTTACTCGTAATTCTAGCCCTTCCGCCTTGGGAGAAAAACTATCTAGCAGAATTAAGTGCAGTTTCTGCTCTGTAGTACCGTATCCACATCAGCTTTCTTTCACCAGCTACATTTGAAAAATGGAGAATAACTTTAGCAAAAAATAAAATTGAAAAATTGTGAAGAAATAGAGAAGAGTTGGATCACCAATAGTGTAGATTTCAAGCCCTTGCCTTCTTCGACATGACCATTTGAATAAAAGTTCTCACAGTCCATACAGACTCTACACTGAACTAACACTTATGAAATATTGTGACGATCCGACCCGTCGTCACGTGAGTTACCACCCCGTTTTCTTCATATTATGTTTCTTTATGTTTCAATATCAGTATTTGAGGTGATCGGGTAGAATTGGATTAGTTTTAGATGGAAATGAAACACTTAGTCTCTTAAAGGGAAGCTTGTTTTGGAAAAGTCAACCCGGAGTTGACTATTTAGTTAGAGGGATCGGATGTGAATTCCGATGATTTGGTTAGCTTCGGGGGATGATTTGTGACTTAGGAGCGCGATCGGAATTGAATTTGGAGGTCCAGTGTAGAATTAGGCTTGAATTGGCGAAGTTAGTGTTTTAGCGAATTCCGGTTGATAGGTGAGATTTTGATCCGAGGGTCGGAATGGAGTTTCGAGAATTTCTGTAGCTTCGTTAGGTGATTTTGGATATGTGGATAAAATTTCAGATCATTCGGACATCGTTTGGTCGGGTTTTTGATCGAATGCGAGTTTCGGAAGTTTTTAAGAAACTTAGGCTTGAATCCGATATGAATTGATGATTTTAGTATTGTTGGATGCGTTTTGATGATTGGAGCAAGTTCGTATGATGTTTTGGGATATGTTGGTGCCTTTGGTTGAGGTCCCGGGGGCCTCGGGGTGAATTCGGGTGGTTAAACGAGAGTTTTGAGGTGTGTTGCAGGTTCAGCTTTTCTGTCATTTGGTATTTCCGCTTCTGCGGAAATGGACCGCAGAAGCGGTTCCGCAGGAGCGAGTGGTGGTTCGCATAAGCGATTCTTGGCCTGGTGGAGTGGTTCCGCAAAAGCGGAACATTGTTCGCAAATGCGAGTCCGCAGAAGCGGTCTTGGGTGGTTCGCAGAAGCGGATGTGGAGACGCAAAAACGGACGTTGGATTTTTTAAGTGAGAACCGCATAAGCGGATTTTTGGCCGCATAAGCGGTAGTGGGACCGCAGAAGCGAAAAGGACCGTTGGAAGAAGGGTTTAAAGGTTTTATTTCATCCGCAAGTTCCATCATTGTTCCTCCATTGTTGAGCGAGCTTAAGAGCTATTGCCGGGATTTTTATAGAGTTTTAACTGAGAATTTATTGGGGGTAAGCCTCGTGACCTAAAAACGCTATTTTATTGATGAATCCACCTTTAATTCTTGAAAAATTGGGTGAAAAAAATTGAAGAACTAGGGCTTGGGTTTTGAATGAGAAATTGGGATTTGAGAGAGCATTTGGACTCCGATTTTGATAAATTTTATATGTACGGACTCGTGGCGAGACGAGGAATCCGGTGACGTAAATTTCGTAATTTTTCGAAAAGTGGGCCTGGGGCTCAGGTTTTGCCAACTTCGTGATTTTGGTATTTTTTTCGAGTTCTTTCGATTGGGTTATGTTCCATTAGCTTATTATAACGTATTCCTTGTGGTTTTGATAAGATTCGGCGCGCGAGGAGATTGATTCGAGAGGAAAAGGCATAGCGGACTAGTCTTGTGGCCGGTTTGAGGTGAGTAATAGATGTAGATGATGACCTGAGGGTTTGAAACCCCGGTATATCACACTGTGACGCTATATTGAGGCAAGACACGTAGTCTATGGCGAGTGCGGGGTCGTTTTTGATTTGGGGCTATGGCTTGGTTCGTCCCGAGTGATGTTCATACTGTGTTTTGGACTAGAAATTGATTGGTAAACATCCTACTTGGATTGTTATGAGTATATTTGGGTTGTGTGCCAATTATTTGAATCCCTTAGGGGTCGTTTGGTTGGAATATGAGTTATACCGGTATAAGTTATACCGGTATAAGTTATAATGGGATAAGTTATACCGGTATAAGTTATAATGAGATTGTTGTTTATTCATTGTTTGGTATGTTGTATTAAGAATGACAATTGAATAATTTATAAGAGAAAGGTATAAGTTATACCGGTGCTAATTACCCCACCATCTGTGAGGTATAAGTTATACCGGTGTTAAAATTAACACCGGTATAACTTATACCTGATTTGCTAACCAAACAGAATATGAAGGTGGTATTAATTCTTATACCACCCTTATACCACCCTTATACCTCATACCAAACGACCCCTTAGGGAATTATTATCACTGTTTCCATGATGCTTAGCATGTTTCATGATATTAGTCCTGAGTTAAACACTGTTTCGAAATGATTAGTCAATTTCTAAAGTTTTAAAAACTTAATCTATATTTCCTAATAATTGGAACTGAGAATGATAAACTTGACTTTGCCGTGTGACTTACATGCATATTCTGGACCGAGTGTGGATCGGGCTGCACGCCGCAGCGAATGCTACGATGATATTGCGCTTGGGCTGTAGGAGCCCCTCCGGAGTCTGAACCCCCATAGTGAGCGCGGGTACCCAAATGGATCGGGCTGCGCGCCGCAACGGTCATGTGCATTGCATTGCATTCATACATTGATATTTGCCTGTCATTGCTTTGTTGCCGTTTACCGTTAGTTGTACTAACTGTTGTCCGTAGCTTTATATTGTGGTATTTCGTGTTTTCTCATTCTCAGTCATTATATGCCTATTACTCACTGAGTTGGAAGTACTCACTTTACTACCTGCACCATGTGTGCAAATTCAGGTGTTCCGGGAGCATAGTTGAGCAGTTGGTTGTCCTTTCAGAGTCACTTCGGAGTTGTCGAGGAAGCTACCTGGCGTCCGCAGGACCCGACTTCTCCCCCTTATCCATTTATATTACCGCATACCTAGACTTATGTATTTGAGGATTTATTACTCGGTTGTATCTAGAGGCTCTTAACTCGTGACCCCAGGTCTTTAGGAGTTATATTGGTATTACTATGGATTTTCCGTATCGTTTCTATCTAATATTAAATATAAATCTTGCTATCTGTTATAATAACTCAATTAATTGGTAATGAGTTTTCATACTCGGGTTGAGGGTGTTAAAATGGTCGGACTTGCCTAGCAATTGTTGTTGGGCACCATCACGACCGGGATTGGGGTCGTGACAAATATAATCTATAATCAACGTAAACCATCCAAAAGATTTAATTATCTTCAAATATTCCTTAAAGAAGATACTTGAAGAAAACAACATAAATTCAATTATACCTGAAGAAATAATTTGCGACCGTAGTTTGTAAGAACAAACACAGTTTTTCTTTCTTTGTTAATTAAACTTCCACCATACTTTCCTAATGTTGTGAATCATATTATTCTGACTTTGCTAAATGAATAAATAGAAAATTCTGGCAACAAAAATGCATCATATCCTGGCTACCAAAGACCACTGCTTAGAAATATGGAAGATAGAGTAGAAGTTCTAATTTTTAACGTAGTTTATAATGGGAAAAGTATTAACACATTTAACAGCCAAATATAATCTCAATTCTGCTTTAAATCCCGAATATTGAAAATTATACCTATCGTACAACCCCGAGCATCCTAATGACCAGAAATTTCAAGACAAGTTTGCTCTATGAAAGCAAAAGAGCCCTATGAAGCATCACTACTTTGAAAATGACAGAGTTGCTGTATAAAGTTCCAAGTATCTATGTAGAAATATCCTATGGCTCGTAAGGAATATTTATAAGTGAGCATTTCATTTGAATCATATTAGACAGGACAGATAACTTAATACACAAGACAAACCGTGGAAAGATAACAACAAAACAAAATAAAAATTTCAACTACCACATTACTCAAAGGTTTAGACGCTATACATACATTAGGTAAAGAATAAGTTGGATCAAGTAGAGTGTCTGCTATCCTGGCAGGCTATAGTGCAAACATGTTATTAATTGCAAGGTGCAAATATAATCTGTTATAGAGAAGATTGCTCCAACTGACAGCAATGATCAAAGACTAATGAGGGATGGAGAGATACTCATAGAAAATTTTCAAAACAAAAATAAAAAAGTGTAAGTAATAGCAGAATTACCCAGGTAATTTTCAGTTTAAAGTTTTCCGATATTTGTTTTCTTGAAAATACCAATTGGCGTCTTTAGGTAAAACTATGTTGCTAATAAGTGGCATAATCATGATTTGAAAAGTTCGCTAGCATAGCAATAATTCATCAACAGATGTAATGATTCATTCCCTCAAAAAATAGTATTTCACTAATTTCAAACTACTTGATAAATCAAGTCGAGGCTTCGATTTCTTCATGTACTTTTTACTGGGATGAAGCATTTATCATGACTCCCTAAAGGATTTAGGGCAGTCTTTCATTTTTTAGAATCTTATAAAGGATCAATACCTAATCGTAGACTAATACGTTTATTTACCTCTCATCTTTTACTTTTGGGAAGCCATCAGCTAGTTAAACTTGTATCAAAGGAATTATTAATTTACAGAACTCTTTAGCAAGAAAACTCAAAATAATCAATATTATAAGTATATGCAATACATAATTACCCAAGAAGAAGTCATGGCATTGAAAAATGAAAAGAGAAAGAACATATTATTACCCAATTATCAACAACTGATTTTCTGACAAATTTCTCTCTAGTTACGTTGCATGTCTTCTTGCAGCCATCTCCTCATGAAATAATATAATAATATGCCTAAAGCTAGTAGGAACAATGCACTCCTTTTATACTTTAAATTTTAATATCCAAATAAATAAAATGTCATGACCATTAATATCAAATTAAAGTAACTGGAAAAACACTTATAGTTTACTGGGAAGCAGAAAGTTCATTCTCTTACCTCTAAACATGAGCTTTCTTCAGTTCACAACTGAACATATTATTATCTCGGTGCTGCATAAACCACGGGCGAGTCAATAAATCTATCGCTTGCATTACAAAAAGTTCATATTTTATTTATATAATAAAAATATAGAGGCAAGCAAGGATTTTATCTATCACAAGTACTACATTTAATTACAGTAGGATGAAAGATACATTAGGAGAATTGCCTGGATACACATTTCTATATATTGAAAGGTGCAGCTGGAACACCTCCTTTTCAAGAAGAGCTCATGTTTGTTGGGTATTTTGGTTTGACAATGCTTCACAACCTAGAAAAGATATTAAATGAAAAGAAGAACTAATGAAACTAATCATGTTTGCCTTATTATTTAATTTCAGACAAAGAGATAGAATGATAGCCTTATCCTAATCATGAATTCCTGACAAACCAGTGTTAGTAATTGCAGCACGATCAAAAGTTCTAGCCCTGCAAAAAAGATAGATATTTATATTAAGATCATCTCTGGGAAAGGAAATGAAATAGAAAATTATTTAATTGTTTGAGGCATATCGTTAAATATCTTAACTGCACTAAAGTTCTTCCCTTTTAATTTTTTTTTTTTTGTCCAGATGGCAACTCAATGTGTTTTGCTGTAAGTGCCCAAACCATATAAACCACACGCATACATAGAATATATCTAAAAAAATTGAAAAAAAGAAAAATTATTCAATTATTTCAGGCATATCATCAAGCATCTTAACTGCATTAAAGTTCTTCCCTTGTAATTAAACCTTTTTTTCCAGATGGCAACTCAATTTGGTTTGGTATAAGTGTCCAAACCATATAAACCACGTGCATACTTATAAAGCAAAAATCAAAATAAAGCCACAGGTTTTTATACTACTGAACATCAACAACTAATACTATTAAAAATAAATGGTCCACTAATAGAAGAAGCCAACATGATTATGAACACACCTTTGAGTAGCAAGATGCGATTATATGGAATATATCAATAGACTTGTAAAGTGCATTAGAAAAGAATATTTCTACTTATTAAATAGGTTTAAAATGCTATATCATAGCATCTTGTTTAATATCGACATATCATTTCAACTTTGTGGCAGCAAATGTGGTACCCTATCAAAATAAAATCTCAATTTTTTTTTTGATAGCAGATAATTCTCAGTAAGGAACAATATAATAAAATGTGCTCATCCCCTGAAGTAGGATTTATGAAGAACACATTTTTCTCCTATGGAGGCACAAGAGGAAGAGAAGTATCAAATTTCATTAATCTATAAGATAAGATCTGTAACAAAGAAAGCAGTTTCAGTTCAATAAATTATGTTTGAGAAGAATATATAAAATGGTAAAAAGGATAAGAAATATCTATTTCAGATTTCAAGAGACTTCCCAACAAAAAAATACAACAATTTATGGCAGAAGATGATTCTGCAGCCATAACATTCCTGGGAACCCATTGATCAAAACAAAGCCTACAGTATCCCCACTATTTTCATCATCTCAATCTCGACCTTGTCTATCATCTTCGTCAAAGAAGTGAAAAACTCAAATCTCACGGTTACCACATTCTAGGGGTTCTTCCTGAGTTGAGAATCCGAATGGTATTCTGTATAGGATGAGAGAAAACTTAGAAGCATACAAATCTGTAAAAAGCCGAAGAATACAAGGACCATCAGCAGCAATAGCAACCAAAGTCGAAATCCAGTGCATGCAACATGATTACACACCAAAATACCAAATGAAGCAGCAAACACTGACAAATACCTAACCAATTGAAAAGAAATCAACAAAACAGCACCCAAAAATTAGGAAAATAATACAGCATAAACTGACCACACTGGGCAAATAATCAAATGGGCCAAACAGAGCCAAAGAGCAATATGACGTGAGAAACTTAATGTAAATGTCAAAATCAAATGATTTTTAAGGATTTCACTGTCTGGAGGAGGCATGTTAGTTTCATACACACTTGGGCAGGGAGAAAGCTCTTCTAAGTCACAGTCAAATCAATTCTTTTCCTCTATTGCTGGGATTTAGCTGCAAAAATAAAATAAATTCTCAGCCCTTCATAGCTAAATTATAAGGCTAGCAATTGCTTATTCTCTTTTGGTAAGATTGTGAAAATTTAGTATTGCTTCCTAGAAATATAAAATAGCTGTAACTCAAATATGTGTACCACATAAATAAGGCAAAACTTTTATGTAAGCAAGCTGCATTATTTAGTAGCTTTAAAATGAACTCCACACAAGGATCTGACAGTACATATATCACCCAATGAACAGATTTAAGATGATAAGCAATTTTTATAAAGTTCCCTCAGAGTAATCAAGATAAGAGATAATGCATAGATGCTAAAGCTAAACTATGCAGTTTAATATCTAGATTACACAGAGCTTATATACTGAAACCATAAATTGACAATCTGACAACTTCTCAAACTCAAATGTTCATTCTGCAACTATAGGTTACACCAAACGATTGTAAGCTATGATCGATGTAGAGAAGGACTCTTAGGGAATACGAAGAAAGATATCGAAAACACAAATCGCTGGTAAAAACAATCCTGCCTCTACACAAAAATTCATTTAACTCTAGCTAATGAAATGGCTAGCTGATTGAAGCGTGATTAACACCTTCATTTCTATTGTGCCTTATTTCGTAGTGAAAACTCTAAAACAGATGCAAGTTTCATATGTTCCGGCTTCCTTGAAAAGCCCTTGAGTTTTCTATTGCATAGAATATTTTAGGACTTCTCAGGCCATCAATGACAGCTTCACGAACGCAAGAAACAACATAACCTCAGTTATCTTCAGAATAATCATCTGAAGCCTAACAAAATTGTCTACATGACCTCATTCTCAATGAAGACAAACAAAGATATACTTTCCTTAATGATCTTTTGGCTCGATAAAATGTCGCAAGTTGATTAAAGTGTTTTGACAACATGCTGCGCTATGACATCCCTATAATTTCACACACCATAGAGCAAATTGTTCCAACAATGAAAAAATGTGCAGCTTATTTCCTCAGCAATACCAGTAAACAGAAGAGGCACTTCTTAACACGTTAATTTCAAGCTTCAGAAGCATATGTGAACTACCATTTAGCTTGAAACTTGAACCTATACTTTCCGTTATTACAAGGTGAGCACGAGTAAAGCACTTCATTGCTTGTTTAGTACCCATAGATTCAAGATAGAACTCATGGGTTATGGCCGCACACGGCTTGGTGTCTTGGCCCTTGCCTACATTAAAGAGCAGCTTAAGCAACGTGAAGCGCCTTCCTCGGTTTTTTTTTTATCTTCAAGGCTTAAACGTGCCTTAAATAAGCCTTTGACAACATAACCAACAATTTGTCATTAAAGTAAAAGATGATTGATAAATTCCACATGTGTTATGTTAATGGGCAACCCATTATGATTGAAGCACGCTCTCATATCTCGTACATTTGGAGCTAATCTTATCAACAATGCAGAAGATAAGTAAGATAAAAGAAACCAAAATAATTTGACATAATATAAATGCATTACTGACCTTTAAGAGTTTTGTTCACATATCCTGTTTCTATTCCCATTGAGTTCCTTTTAGTTCCATTGATCGCTACTAAATTGACACAAAATAGTTAATGAACAAAAGCATATGCAAAATCACGTTAAAAAGGAGCCAAAGGATCGGAAATTCTATAATTGCGTTCAATAAATTTATTTTTTTTATTGGGGCCAGCGGTGATGGAGAATGAAGGAGAAAAGGGCAAAATCTCTAGAACAATACCTCATTGTAGACCTTTTAGATCTCCAAAGACCTCTCAAAGAACGTCCTTTAAAGCCATCTAGATAAAACCAAGAAATTTGGCACTAGATATCCAAATTAAAACATGCATAAGTGGAATCAGTTAAGGAAAGATCTAAAAGCACCAGTAACTCTAGAATAAACATCAGAAATTCTGTTTACAGTTAGCAGATGCGGCAAATATAGCCTACGGAATTCGATATCTTACCACCAATGCAGACGATAACTATAAAAGGCAACCAAAATAATTGAAAGATAACTGCATTACTGACCTTTGAATATTTTGTTCACATATCATTTATATTCTCATTGCGTTTCTTTTAGTACCACTGATTGGCACCAAATTGACATAAAACAGTCAATGAAAAGAAGCATGTGCAAAATCAGTTTAAAAGAATAGCTAAAGAGCTCAAGAAATTCCACAATTTCCTTCATGAATTTTTTCCTTCAAGTAAATTCATTTTTTTCTATTGGGGCCAGTCGTCATGGAGAACAATGGAGAAAGGCAAAATCTCTAGAACAATACCTCATCGCAGACCACCCTGATCTCTAAAACATCACGACCTCTCAATTTGAAGAGAACCAAGAAATTTGGACATGCATAAGTCGAATCAATTAAGAAAAGAGCTAAAGAACAGGTAGTTCTAGAATAGCCATCATAAATTTCTATACCATTTGAAGAGGGCAGAGGGAAAATTTAAGGAAAAAAAAAATCAGAAGCCAGGAAGAAGAGGATGTAAGAGAGGGAGAAAGAGCGTAATGGGAAACTACAACACGTGATTCAAGAAATATTAATACGAAGAACAGGAAAAGCAAATAACACAAAAATACCAGTAGAAAAGGAGAAAAAAAGGAAAGAGGTAAAAGAAGTACTTGCGAGAGAAAGAGAGAGGGTGTATAGAGAAGGTGAAGAAAGAAAATAAGGTAAGTAAGAGGTAAAGAAGAAAGGATCGGTCCACATTAACACGTGGAGAACTAAAAAAGAAAAGAGTTGGAAAAAAGTGAAGAATGAAGTGTGTTTCACCCTCACTTTGAATTTTATTTACGGAAATGCCATGAGGACGACGAATGAACCTTGGCTTAGTTAAAAAAGAAAATTCCCTCGTATTGCTTAGGATAATAACTCATGATATTTATACTATGGTTTTGGGTGGCACAACGCGAGAAATTTTATTTTGTATTTCAATTCATATTTGTGTGAGGCATTCATTTATTTGACAAGTGGACTGATATGGGGTTTCACATTTCTAGTGATTAAAATTAAATTGAGAAAGATTTTTTTTTCTATTCCGACACCATCTCCCTTTTAACTTCATATTTAAATATTTTGAATCTTCTAATTTATCTTGTTGTACAAAACAAAAAATATGATTAGCTATTAAATCAAATATTAAAATATTATTTTCTTACGATATAACAAGTTATGCTTATATGTAAAACTTAAAAATGTGTACATTTAAACTTAATTGAAAAATAAATTTACAAAAAATCAGTAAATGCTTTTTGTGAAAATAATAGACATTGAATAGAGCTAAACTAGAAAAATATCAGTTTTTGCTGTACCGTATACATTCTAAATTTTGATAACGAAATATCCTAATATCAAGGCTTTTTTATTTTATTTATTAACGTCAATCTCCTTTGTGAAATTTTGAGCAAAAGTTAAACCTTTGAAATACAAAACAATTCAATTTACTCCATCAAAGAAGAAATTTAAAAAAAAATTAGTCTATAACCTTTCCTCCGTACAATTCAATTTACTTCATTATTGCCTATCTTGGCCATCTTTTGGTGATACTTCTTCCATTTGATGAGTTTTCTGCAAGAAGAGACAATGTGACTGCTGCACCAGCAAATTCGTAATAGATCAACGAAACAACAGACGTTACTCTTAGACTTCCTGTTAAATAAAAATCATTTACTGTGTGAAAGCTCTACAGTTTTTACTTTCTGTTAAATAAGAAAGTGAAATCATTTGATGTTAAGGAACTCTAGAGCAAGGCTACGTACAATAGACCCTTGAGGTCCGGCCCTTTCTCGGACCCCGCGCATAGCGGGAGCTTCGTGCAGCGCCTTTAATGGAAGATGATCGAAAATCATAATAATAAAGTTTACGGGATAATCATCAGATGCTCATCAGAAGTAGTGGTATGATATCAATGAGCATTCTGGAATGTTGTATTAAGCTCAGATGCTCTGTTTTTGCTCCTTTCGTCTTTCCCATTTAATCCTGTACTACCGGACTTGACATTTCTTACTTTATAACCAATTGCTGAGTTCTTTTTCCCAACAATATTTGCACAGCGTTTGGTATATGGAACCAAAGCCGAAAACTGCCGTTACAGTTGCCTTTAACGCAAAGGCTTCAGGAGGTACTGGGAAGGCTCAGTTAGAGATCAAGAAGGCCGATGGTAAGGCGGCACTTATGGCAGAGGAAGCATTTGAGAAAACCAGAGGAAAATTTCCAATATGTTGAGAGAAGCAATTCATTGTATTTCCCCACTCGGAGAAACACAAAATTCGTTAAAATAATTCTAATGGAGTAGCGAAATTGGTTATGCTCTTAATATTTATTCAAAGTTATTTCCATTTGTGGACACAAAGGTAACAAACTCGTTGGTATCAACCAGTTCGACATATCGTTGATAAAAAAGCACAAACAGATATACCTTCTATTTATATTTTATTTTTTCTTTTTTTTTTTTTGCTGAAGAAATCACATATTTAAGCCTCATGATTTTCAACTTAATTCATTGTTTACTACAGTGGTACTTAGAGCCCGTTTGGCTTAGCTGATTTAGAGTAACTGATAAGCATATGTGCTGAAAAGCACTTTTAAGTGCTGAAAATGATTTAAAAAATAAGCAGTTACGTGTTTGGATAAAAGTGCTGAAATTAATAATAAGCAGCTAAAAAATTTGGTATACAAAAAGTTTTGTTTTAAAAAGAAGTATTTTAGGGATAGAATAGTAAATATTTTGGTCAAACCTAAAGGCTTATAAGCTGAAATTTGATAAGTTGGGGGAGACCAACTTATGGCTTTTGGCTTATTTTCGGCTTATAAGCACTTAACTTATAAGCACTTTTAATTTTACCAAACGCGTAGATAAGCCAAGAATTGTGTAAGAAAAGGACTGTGAAATGTGATAATTTTCCACTGATTGTATTCATCATTCAAGGCTGTATATATACAAGTAAATGCTGCAAAAGAAAAATGTAAAATAAAATCCTATTTATACTTGTACTATTCCTATTCACTATATTGTAACTGCATAACAGATTTCATTCTCTATACTATGTGCATACATGTGCCAAGCACATGCTTGGATTCTTCTAGAATATACTCAATATGCAGCTACCTTTCCCATATCTAATGGTTGAGAGGAAAGGTCTATTACTTCACTTCTAAGGCTGAGATTGAGCCACGTGTGTGACATCAATAGTGAACAATTTTCGGACATAGATAGTTTAATCTTTGTTAAATCCGAAAATCTTCTGCTCTTTGTCTCTCATTTCCTTTGAACGTTTCTTCTTCATCAGATGGAATAGCATTTTTCTTCAGATAAAGATGATTCTCAGTGATATGGGGCTTTTCTTTCTCAACATCCCCCCTCAAGTTGGAGGGTAGAGAGAGAACCCCCAACTTGTTCATTATAGCCCGGTGAGAGGCCCCAGAAAGGGGTTTGGTAAATAGATCGGCGAGTTGCCGTCCTGATGGAACAAAAGATAAAGTGATGATCCCAGAAAGGAATTGCTGACGGACGAAGTGACAATCTAACTCCACGTGCTTGGTCCGCTCATGGAAGACAGGATTTTTTGCGATATGGATAGCCGTTTGACTATCGGAGTGAACGGGTACTGGGAGAGTCGCCGGTGTAGAAAGATCAGCAAGAAGACGAACCAACCAGTTTATCTCAGCTGTGACGCGCCGCATGGAACGGTATTCTGCTTCAGCGGAGGAAAGGGACACAGATACCTAATTCTTGGATTTCCAAGAAATTGGAGCTCCACCAAGTGTGATAAAGAACCCACTGAAGGATCTACGAGAATCTCTGCAGGACGCCCAATCAGCATCGCAGAAAGCTAGTAAATCAAAAGAGGGATTTGCAGATAAAAGAATCCCCTGAGAAGGATCTGAACGTAGATATCTTAAAACTCGTAAAGCTGCTGAGAAATGCGGGAAAGTAGGCTGCTGCATATACTGACTAAGGCATAAGACAGCGAAAGAGAGATCCGGCCTAGTGTTGGTGAGGTAATTCAGTATACCAACAAGATGGCGAAAGGTGGTTGGATTATCCATGGGAGTCCCAAGTCCAGCATGAAGTTTGGCATAAAGATCAAGGGAAGAAGACACAGCTGCCCCTGTACAGTCAAATTCTTTCAACAAATCCAAGGTAAACTGTCTTTGGCTGACAATGAAACCTTGTTTTTCTCTTAGAATTTCCATGCCTAGAAAATAATGAATGTCCCCTAGATGTTTGATTCTGAATTCTGTGCTTAAGAAGTCAGTGGTCTGTATGACTTCTGTGATGTCATCTCCTGTTAATAGTATATCATCTACATATACAGCAATAATAGATGAAAGTCCACCAGTCTGTTTGTAGAATAAAGAGTAGTCATTTAATGAACTAGAATATCCCTTGTAACTTAGAGCCCCGGCAAGTCTAGCATACCATTGACGAGATGCCTGTTTCAAACCATAGAGTGATTTTCTGAGAAGGCAAACTTGTCCGGGTTTAGGAGGGGAAACACCTGGAGGAAACCGCATATATACCTCCTCCTGTAGTTCTCCATGCAGAAATGCATTATTGACATTAAGTTGTGAGACTTTCCATCCCTTCTTGACAGCTACTGTCAATAGACATCGAATGGTGGTCATTTTAACCACAGGGGAGAAAGTCTCAGAATAATCTATCCCTTCTCTTTGTATGTCCCCCCTACCACAAGTCTTGCTTTTCACCTTTCTATGCTCCCATCAGAATTGTGTTTTACCTTGTAAACCCATTTGCAAGGTAGAGCCCTCTTCTCATGTGGCAAATCTACCACATCCCAAGTGTGGTTTAATTCAAGTGCAGCAATCTCTGCTTCCATGGCCTGTGTCCATCCTGGGTGACTGGAGGCTTGAGCAAAACTGTTAGGTTCTGAGATATTGGACAAGGAATGGTAGAGTTTTTGATTAGTGAGGGATAAAGCTCCAAAAGAGAAAACAGTAGGCTGAGCAGGGTGAGTGAAACAGGTAGAAGTTAGGTCTGAGAGGATGATAGAATTGCAGAGATAGTCCTGTAAGTAGGCTGGTTATTTACTCACCCTGTCAGATTTTCTAATTGCTGGAGGTGGAGAAGGAATGGAAACAGCTGGTCTAGGTGAGGAAGTAGAGGGAGAGGTGGAGATTGGTGAAGAAGTGTGTGAAAGAGTATGAAGATTTAGGTGAGGTGAAAAAGCTGAATTGTGGTCAGCTGGTTGTACAGGTGGTGAGGAAGGGTAACTGTCAGGATGAAAAGAGGAAGATGAAGGAGAGAACTCAGGGATGATGATAGGTGGTGCAGAGGCTTGTGGGGAAGTATCAGGTATGAGAGGGTTAGAAGGAAAATAGGGCAGAACAGGAGGTATAGGATCAGTAAGAAAAGGAAAATGAGTTTCATGGAATTTAACATCTCTAGAGACAAATACTCTCTTGTTTGATAGGTCCAACACCTTATATCATTTTTGATGGGCAGCATATCCCAAGAAAACACAATTGGTTGCCCTAGGAGCAAACTTTCCTCTGTTATGACTCAAAGTGGACACATAATATAAACACCCAAAAGATCTTAAGTGTTCATAAGTGGGAGACTTACCAAACAAAACTTCATAAGGTGTTTTTCCTTTTAAAACTCTGGAAGGGAACCTATTGATCAAATAAGTAGAGGTTAAAATGCATTCACCCCAGTATTGTAGAGGAACATTAGATTGAAACATTAATGCTCTTGCAACCTCAAGAAGATGTCTATGTTTCCTTTCAACCACCTCATTTTGTTGGGGTGTGGCAACACAAGAAGTCTCATGCAGAATTCCTTGTGTAAGTAGAAAACTGGATGCTTGTGTACATGTCCCCAATTCTAGAGCATTATCTAATCTTATCTTTTTCACCTTCTTGTTGAACTGTCTCTCCACCAAGCTTAGAAAGGATTTCAAAACTGAAAATGCATTGCTTTTTGAACTTAACAGAAAAGTCCAAGTGCCCCTACTGTAATCATCCACAATGGTTAAAAAATACTTGAAACCATTATATGTTGTGTTCTTGAAAGGACCCCAAGAATCAATATGAATTAGATCAAAAACACCAAGAGTTTTGATTTGACTGATAGGGAAAGGAATTCTAGTTTGTCTGGCTTGAGGACACACATTGCATACATAATCAAAATCTGAGGGAAAATGAATGAAACTAAACTTTTTCATTACTTGAAAAGGCAAATGCCCAAGCCTTACATGCCATTCCTTTACATCTGAAACAGTATTAGCATATACAGCTTTTGAAAGAGAAACAGGACTAGAAACTAAGTTGGAATTGCTTCCTTTTGGAATTGAAACTACATTTTGATTAGGGAGAAAACTAAACTCTATACTAGTTGGCTGAAGCAAGTACAGACCATCTCTTATTTCACCAAAAACTTGTCCCCTCCTCATTAAAGGGACCTGCATCAGACATGCACTATAAGTGAGATTTAAAGAACAACTGAACTGAACACACAACTTATGAACAGACAACAGGTTAAATCTGAAAGAGGGAACATAAAGAACTCTGTTAAGTGTCATATTAGGCTGAATATAAACACTTCCAATATGTGTGACATGTAGTTGAAAAGAATTAGGTAAGCTAATATGTAAAGGAATAGGAAGAGGTGTCAAACTAAGGAAAGAATTTGAATCAAAACACATGTGTTCTGAAGCTCCAGAATCAATTATCCAAGTCTTAGTGTTAAAAGCAGCAAGACAAGTTCCAGAATATTTAAGTATAGTACCAGCCACTGCATTTGCATTAATTTCAGTTCCTGTATTTCCTGCTCCTCCAATCTGCACCTGTTTGATCAGATTTACTAGTTCTGAAACCTGCTCCTTGCTAAAAAATTGATTCTGATTGTTCCCAGTTCCTTCATTTGGAGTGGCTTCCATTTCTGCTCCTTCCTGATTTCCCATCACAGCATTCCCTTTGACTGCTCCTTGATAGTTTCCTGATTTGGTGAACTGAAAATCCTCAGGGAATCCAATCAACCTATAACAATCTGACCTAGTATGCCATGTCCTCATGCAGTGAGTGCAGCTCACATTAGGGTTGAATTTGCTCTTTCTTTCCTTAAATTTCTGCTGTTGATTTCCATACTTTTGTGGTGGATTCCATCCTTTCTGATTGTTGTTCCTTTGTGGGAATTTGTTTGTGTATTTGCCATGAATGTTGCTCCCTCTGTTGGATAATGAGGGCTGAGGTATATCTCCCTCTGTACTTCATCCTGTAAGAGTATTGAATAAGCATGATCTATGCTAGAAAGTGGGTTCATCATCAGAATATGCCCCCTTGCCTGAGCATAGGAGTCATTGAGACCCATGAGAAATTGAATGATCCTCTGATCTTCCAAGAATTTTGCCATCTTTGTCTTCCCTTGACATGTGCAGTTACATGTACAGCCTAGGTGAGATTTGAGAGAGTCCAGTTCATCCCACAACCTTTTGAGTGTTGTGAAATATCCTGCTATACTGCTGTTTCCTTGTACTGATTTTGCAATTTCCTTTTGCAGATGATAGAGTTTGGCCCCATTTGATTGCCCAAACCTATGTTCAAGGCTGTTCCAAAGACTTTGTGCAGTTTTTGAGTAAATCACACTATCTCCTATTTCTTTGGAAAGGGAATTCAGCAGCCAAGAAGTGACCATGTCGTTTGTTCTGCTCCATTGGGGATATTCCTTAGATCCCAGATCTGGTTCAACACAAACTCCATTGATGAAGCCAATCTTGTTCTTGGCTGATAGAGCAATCAACACAGACCTTCTCCAACCTGGATATCCTCTACCATCGAATGGTGAGTTCACCAAAGTCATTCCTGGGGCATCAGATGAGTGTAAAAAATAAGGGTGGTTTGTGTCTGCTGTGACTTCATTACTGGTCGAACCAGCTAGAGAAAGAGTGGGGGAAGATTCAGTTCCTGTCATGGCTGAAGGTCAACTAAAAGGAAAGAACAGAGAGAATGATTGATAAATGATTGTAAATGGATCGAGCTACTGTAGCTCTGATACCATGTAAGAAAAGGACTGTGAAATGTGATAATTTTCCACTGATTGTATTCATCATTCAAGGTTGTATATATACAAGTAAATGTTACAAAAGAAAAATGTAAAATAAAATCCTATTTACACTTGTACTATTCCTATTCACTATATTGTAACTGCATAACAGATTTTATTCTCTATACTATGTGCATACATGTGCCAAGCACATGCTTGGATTCTTCTAGAATATACTCAATATACAGCTACCTTTCCCATATCTAATGGTTGAGAGGAAAGGTCTATTACTTCACTTCTAAGGCTGAGATTGAGCTACGTGTGTGACATCAATAGTGAACAATTTTCGGACATAGATAGTTTAATCTTTGTTAAATCCGAAAATCTTCTGCTCTTTGTCTCTCATTTCCTTTGAACGTTTCTTCTTCATCAGATGGAATAGCATTCTTCTTCAGAGAAAGATGATTCTCAGTGATATGGGGCTTTTCTTTCTCAATAAAGTGCTTATAAGCCAATTTGACCAGCTTATAAGCTTAGTCAAACACCCTCTGAGCTTTTAGAAGGAAAAAAACAAAATAGACTTTTTGTATTTTGGAACTGGGAGTCTACGTACAAGACTTCTTCCTTTCTTGTTCTGGTGTATGCTTTTCAATTCGCTGTTGTCGATATGTGAAGTTGTTATCAAAAGAGATCGTGATGATAACGAGCTGAATCAAGAAATAAACTGTTTCAACCTAAGTATAAACATGAGTTAATTCAAGGTTCAAGTCATTGATTTAGGAAGAATCATTTTTTTTATTTTAAATAAAAGGAAGAACTATTTAAACCTTGGATAAAGTTGCAAAAGAATATAAAGAGTGTTAAGTATATGTCTTAAACGAAGGATATAAGCTTTAAGAACAAATTTTCTTTTTTTGGTAAGGAGTGAATAAAAAATAGAGGTAAATGGAATTTTTGAATTGGTTTCTTTCTACAAAGGAACTTTATCCCGCAAAAATATCAGCAAAATAAAAAATAAATAATGGCAAAGAAAAATAAATTTTGTACAAAAAATATATCAATTCGAAGCCAAAGCCGAGTGATGATAGCGCGAGGATTGCTCTTTTTTAAACTCTTTAAAAGCTAGAAAAGTGGTTATTATTTCTACCGAGACACCTTTTCCATGAGTAGGTACCTTTGCGCCCATTGAAAATCCAACTGATTGGCTATAAATTCGAAGGTTTAGCCTCATTTTCGCTCATCAAAACCTGCAAATATTTTCCCCTCTCTTTTGTATTTCTGCATTATTTTTCAAGCAAAAAAGTAAGTGCCAAGTGTGATTTGTTCTACTATTTGAGTTCGCCAAAGTTCTCTGATTCCATTATCGCTATCACATAATACTTTTTCGTTATGTCGTGAAAGCAATTTATCCAAAAATCTTGTGCAACAATGAGTAGATTAAATTTTATAAGGACACATACGCAAATTATAAGCTCGAAATTAATTTATATTTCTGTTTTGACTAATACTTTAATAACGTTTACTGTGTTATAAATAGAATTTTATTTATGGTGAATATCTATATTTTAGAGAGATATTAGGGTTTATTACTTGGTGGGTAAATCACCCTTTCTTTATAAATAGAGGGGTTCTATTTCTTTGTAATTGACCTCAAAGCAATAAGAATTCTCTCTCTCTCTTTCTTTGTAATATTCTTCTTCTTATTTTATTGTTCATAACATATTGTTTTATTTTCAGTTTGTTGTAAGAAAGGAAGTCATAAAGTGGTTCGATGCATGTATTATCTTTCCCATCCCTGATAGTAAGAGGGTAAGTCCAGTACAATGTGTGTCTAAAAAGGGTGGAATAATGGTTGTAATAAATGATAATAATGAATTAATTCCAACAGGACTGTCACAGGTTGGAGAATTTGCATTGACTACCGGAAACTTAATAATGCTACTAAAAAAGATCACTTCCCCCTTTCCTTTATTGACCGGTTGTTAGATAGGTTGGCCGGACAAGACTACTATTGTTTCCTTGATGGATATTCCAGCTATAACCAGATCTCAATTGCACCAGAGGACCAAGAGAATACCATCTTCACTTGTCCTTATAGCACTTATGCTTTTAAGCGAACCATTTGGGTTTTGCAATGCACCTGCGACTTTTCAAAGGTGCATGATGGCAATCTTCACTGATATGGTAAAAAAAATTGTTGAAATATTTATGGATGATTTTTCTGTCTTTGAACCATCTTTTGATGAATGCTTAACGAATTTGAGTAAAGTCATTGCCATGTGCGAAGAGAAGAACTTAGTGTTGCACTGGGAGAAGTGTCATTTCGTGGTACGAGAAGGAATTATCCTCGGACACAAGGTGTCCAAATATGGGTTGGAAGTATAGGGAAAAAGTGGATGCAATTGAAAAACGGCCGCCTCCAATCTCTGTCAAAGGAGTCAGAAGATTTTTGGAACATGCAGGTTTCTATCATAGATTCATTAAAGATTTCTCTAAGATTTCTGCTCCCTTATGCAGGTTGCTTGAAAAGGATACGCCTTTCAAGTTTGAGGAACATTTCTTGAAGGCGTACGAGGAGTTGAAAAAGAGATCGGTGAATGCACCAATCATCACCTCCCCATACTGAGGAGAGCCTTTTGAGTTGCTATTGTTACACCTCCCTTTTTTACACACCACCCCCGGAAGGATAAATGTATAAAGGGAGTTTTTCCATTTAAAGTGATATTATTCGACTTGGGATTATTTATTTATTTTTAGAGTCGCCACTTGGGATAGGATTGGTTTTTTGGTATCCCAAGTCACCGATTTAATTTAAATCCCAAATCGAGAAAATTTTGACTTCCCAATTGGAGTCTGCGAATCAGAAATTCTGTGTAAGCAATTCTGTTGACCCGAGGGAAGGTGTTAGGCACCCCCGGATCCCGTGGTTCTAGCACGGTCGCTTAAATTATTATAAATGGCTAAAAAATCTAATTTTTTACATGCTCCAACCTATAGTGCAATTTTATAATTATTTACCGCTTTTTAATTATTTTTAAAGAAAGTGAACGTCGTTTAAAAATGTATTTTTGGACCACGTCACATTAAATGCACCGGGATCCTCGACACATTCCTATTCAATGTTTTTGGATTTGGATTTGGGTTGCATGAAATGCACACCTGTACTTTAGGAAGGTAAATTTATTAAAAGCGCGCCTAAAGCGACTACCGTATTATTTACCTTTGGGAAGGCTGTGAAATTAGCTAAACGGCATGTCCCGAATTCTAAGTATTTTTTAATTAAGTTTTTTAATGAGGGCTCCGCAATTGTATATTTGATTTGGTGAGGCTCGTCTCATTTTTATTATTAAAAGGCCAACCTAAAGCAAACTAAAAATTTTTATTTATCATTTGTCTCTAAAGGTCAATTAATTCACAAATATAAATTCGGGCCTCGAATTCAAGTCCGAATTCAAACAAAAGGGAAAGCCCTTTTAGCTTGAACCCGCTACCTAATTCAAAACTCAATTTTATATTTATAATTTAATTCCCTATATGCTTAATATAATTTTAATAATTTCTGATTTATGGAAATTTGGGGCCTTAAAGGTCTGGCCCAATAACATGATTTGGAGATGCAAAAACTCATGGGCCTGATTAATTAATATTGTTTATGATCCATGCGTAACTATTCGACTGGATTCAGTCCAATTTGATAATGTCAGCCCGTCATGGGCCCTTGCATAGGCCCAATCAGAATCAAAGAGTCTGAATAGAGACTTAATGGTCTCAATGTAGGCTGTCAATCCTAGGCTCATGAACAAGCCCAAATGGAATTATAGACAAGGTTCATGCAACTGGACTTGTTAATTGAAATAACACAAAAAGAAAACTTCAACTTCAAACTCAACTATCGATTTGATTCTAAATTACTAAACTCCTACAAGCATGTGATATATTCAAATGACAAAATTAACAGGATTGGGATTCAATTATCAGTCCATTTCGATTCTATCATGAGCTATTTAGAAGTGGACGAAAAATGTAAAATTATTTTGAAACTGTTTTCTTAAACTTCATATTAACGAGATAATTAAACTCTATCAGCATTATTAACAGTACGTGTAACTCTGACATAAAATTTCCTACAGTCCGGGCAACATCTCAATCTAAAAGCAAACCTGAAATTGACATAATAACCAAACTATAATTGGGAAGCCCTAACCAATATTGTATTGTATCACTCATATAAGCCTGAAGTGGATTTGCAACATTCATACCAACTATGACAACGCTATTTCATACAAACATTTATAGTGCCAATAGTCATGATACTAATGAACAGTCCACAGTCAATTATACATTGATATATACTAAAGTGCTGAAGTTAATTACAATTATATAGGGAATTCAACAGGAAAATCGAGCATCACTTCATTCCATTCCAAAATCCAAGAGATATAGGGTATGTACCTGGAAAATAGAATGTAAAACAAATGAGGAATCAACAGCAAGAGTGAGAGAATCAACAGTAGCTCTAAAATCGAAATCACAGCCCAGGAGAATGTTATCAAACTCAGTCCAGAAATGAGCAGTACCAACAACCACTCAATGAACTTGAATTAACCAAAATGAAGTCGAAATCAAACCCAAAACAAACTCGGAGACTTCAATCAACCAAACATAAGGATTTTCAAGCTGTTTTCCTTATTAAACTAGCTAGAGATTCTAAACAATTGCTGAAATAAACTGGAAATTGATCTAAGGAACTCAATACAACAGTGTTTCTGAATTTTTCTATTATATTTTTTTGATTTTTTTTTTGAAGAAAAGCTAAGATCTAAAGGAGTATGGATTTGAAATTCAAATTTCTGATCTATGAAACTTGAAGAATGTTTTTTGGGGGGAATTTTAGAGCTGAAAAACTTTGGAATTTTTAGGGGTGTCTCTAACTTTGGGGAATTTTCAGAGATCAAAACTTGTTAAAGAAGGTATTGGGGTTGCCTTTTATAGGCAACCAACAGGGCAGAAGGTTCTGGGAGTTTCCACAGATTTTTTCCTCTTTTAATTTCAGATTTCACCTATTAGTCCCTCAATTTCTGACTTGTTTCTCAAGTTACTGCCCTAGGTTTATTAAAATGTACACTAAAGTCCTATTCTAGAAGTCCCTAGGGTGTTATTTTGGCTATACAATACCTAGATTACCCTTACCTTTATTTTGAAATTACTATTCTTGAAGAAACTACCCTTTTCTATAATGCCCTTTGATTCCTTTCTGAATTACCTAACCTAACCAGACCCTTTTCACCTTAGTTATAGATTCATTTTAGTTAATCAGGTATTAAACTATTCAGCTAAATCCAATCAACCAAACCTTATTACTAAAACTGAATTAAAGAACAATTAATCAATTCACAGGAAATACTTTCGAACCAACTAAACAGTCCGAGTTATTTTGGAATCAACCAACACCTAATCGATTAACCATTTAAAGCATAAGCGAGACAGAAATCAATAGAACAAATAAAAAATGAAATCTAAACTAAGAATTTAACCAGGATTATATTGCAAACAAAATACCAATTAAGATATTCAGAAAATAAAACTACGCTTAATTAAAGACAAACACATTACATCGAAACCAAAGATGAGAACAACTTACTGATTTGAACTTGAAATTTTATTTGATTTCGGAATTGAATTTTAATCAATATTACAAGTTTATTTTTTGTCAAAATAAACTCCTAATATTAATAAAAATTCCCCCGAGAATGAAGCTTCAAGCGACAGAAAAACTCAAAACCCTAGATTGGAAATTGGGGGCGGCCTAGTAAGATTCGAAGTGAAATACCCACAGATTCGAGATGAGGAAGGTCAAGAGACTATCTGGTATCGATTTGGGCTCATTTGGGCAAGTTCGTGTTTTGAGACCAGAATTTTAAACTCATATTCGAGAGGGCTGGACTTGATTCGAGGGAAACTATTGTCATAGATGGAAAGAGCAGAGTGAGGAGGACGAGGGGTGTAAATTTGGGGCCGGTTGGTAGTGGCGCCGCCGTGGGCAGCGGAGGCGGCGCTACTGTTTTCGATTATTCGAGGGAAAGGGTTGGGATTTGAGCCACGGGGGTTTGGGATTCGGAACGAGGAGAACTTGAGGAAGCTATGGTGTAATTTTTAGGGTGTTTGGACGACTGCCGCCGCCGCCCGCGATTTCCGGTCGGCGGCGATGGGGCGGAGGACGGCGAGAGACGACATGTACGAGGAAGGTGAAAATGGTCTCTGACTTTGGGAAGGATTTATTACAGTTTTATTTAATATGAGTGATCACTTCCAGGCCGTTGGATTGAGGGTGATGAACGGCTGAGATTGTTTGGCGACAAAACGTCGTCGTTTTGTTAAAAGGGGGATCAGTAGAGGCCGTTGGATGAAGGTGAATGGACGGCTGAGATCAAACGACGTCGTTTTGTATATAAGGGGCTGGACCGGGTAACTTTTAATTGGGCTGGGGCGTGTTTTGGTCCGATTGGGCTGGGATATCAGCCTATTTTTGGTCTCTTTATTAAGACCGCCTCTTTAATTTGTTTTCTTTTCAATTCTTTTACTTATTTTTTTCATTTTGTGTTTTTGTATTTTTATTTTCTGATTTTTATAAAATGCTAAAATAAACTCACAATCAAATTAACACTAAAAACTAGATTTCCTAATTAATTCCTAATTAAGAAAAATGCAAACTAATACCAATTTGATCTAAAAATACAAAATGGACCCTTTTTGTTATTTTCTTTACAAATTAATACTAATTGATACTAAAATTATGAAATTAAATCCCTAAATGAAAATGCATATTTTTTGTATTTTCATATGAATAAAAATGTAACCAACTAACACAAAATTCAACAAAATTCACAAAATATTGTAAAATATTTTATTTGAAAATTTGGAATAATTTGCTTAGGGCAAAAATCACGTGCGAATAGCTTTCCCTCTTTGTCCTAAAACACGAAGAGTTTTCGTGCAAAGACAAGTGAGTGAAAACGAGCGATTTTTGCCCGTTCGCATATTCCGTGTGAAGCATCTTTGAAAAGTTTGACCGCATACATATCCTGAGCTAAACAGGAATCAGGTCAGTGTAGTTCGGGAAGGTTTGGTAGCTGGGACTACCATGAGCTGTGAATTTCACTGCAGTTGCTGCTGCTACTACTTGCTGACCTCCTTATTACACCAAAAGGAAAATCAAAGCTAAGTTAGATATGCCTATCAATTATAAGTTACAAGATTCCTATCTATAATTCTCTTGAAACTTGATCTTGAGTCTTAGCTGATTCTACTGTGGACCCTGATCTGAATCTTGATGCTCGTAAGTTGTAGGTGTTTACTTCTTCATGCAGCATTGGGTCAAGATGGGATCAGCGGAGCTTATGACTTCAATAAGGTTCTGAGCAATCCGCAGCCTTACTTGCTTCACATTTGAATTCATTTCTTTTGTTCTTTTTCTTATTTTCTTGATTCTGAATTTGAGATTTATTCCATTAGTCGTCTCGCACCTTGTGTTTTGAGATCAAACTGCTTAAGATACCAAAACAAACAAACAAACAAAATTTTCTGCCCCAGTTTTCACTAGAAAAATTTCGTGAGTTAGTTGTGACACATATCTAAGCAATTAAATCAGGATTGTGTATCTCTGTGAATGAATCCAGTTTTTTTTTTTGGTCGGGATTTGGAAAGAAAAATCTCCTTGTGTTATGCCAAGGAGATCCTCGGTTTTGGACCGGGATTTGGAAAGAAAAAGCTCCTCGATTTTTTGGCCGGGATTTGGAAAGAAAAAGCTCCATGGTTTTTTGGCCGGGAGATCCTCGATTTTTTGGCCGGGATTTGGAAAGAAAAAGCTCCACGGTTTTTTGGCCGGGAGATCCTCGATTTTTTGGCCGGTATTTGGAAAGAAAAAGCTCCACGATTTTTTTGGCTGGGAGATCCTCGGTTTTTTGGCCGGGATTTGGAAAAAAGCTCCACGGTTTTGGGCCAGGAGATCCTCAATTTTTTGGTCGGGATTTGGAAAGTAAAAGCTCCGCGGTTTTTGGCCGGGAGATCCTCGGTTTTTTGGCCGGGATTTGGAAAGAAAAAGCTCCACGGTTTTTTGGCCGGGATTTGGAAAGAAAAAGCTCCACGGTTTTTTGGCCGGGAGATCCTCGATTTTTTTGTCGGGATTTGGAAAGAAAAAGCTCCACGGTTTTTGGTCGGGAGATCCTCGGTTTTTTGGTCAGGATCTGGAAAGAAAAAGCTCCACGATTTTTTGGCCGGGAGATCCTCGGTTTTTGGCTGGGATTTGGAAAGAAAAAAGCTCCACGGTTTTTTGGCCGGGAGATCCTCGGATTTTTTGGCCGGGATTTGGAAAGAAAAAGCTCCACGGTTTTTTGGCCGGGATTTGGAAAGAAAAAGCTCCACGGTTTTTTGGCCGGGAGATCCTCGGTTTTTTGGCCGGGATTTGGAAAGAAAAATCTCCACGGTTTTTGGGCGGGAGATCCTCGGTTTTTTGGCCGGGATTTGGAAAGAAAAATCTCCGCGATTTTTTGGCTGGGAGATCCTCGATGTTTTGGCCGGGATTTGGAAAGAAAAAGCTCCATGGTTTTTTGGCTGGGAGATCCTCGATTTTTGGCCGGGATTTGGAAAGAAAAAAGCTCCACGATTTTTTGGCCGGGAGATCCTCGGTTTTTTGGCCGGGATTTGGAAAGAAAGGTTTGTGCTACTATGATTTGTTTTTCTTTTGGGGTTTTTATTTTCATTTATTTTCTTCTTCTTTTTCTCCTTCTTTTCTTTTTCCTTCTTTTTTTTTAGTTAACAAAACGTATGAAAGAATTTCGGGAAACTTCCCTTTCTGGTCGATTCCCTGTTGTAAAGTTGTTTCAACGCTTGCGCATCTCATTTCTTTTGGATTGCACCTGCATTCTTGCATGGTTGCTTTGATTGCACCTGTTTTCAACAAAGAACAATTTGTTAGTTTGAAATGGTGGTTGGTTTTGTGGCCTTGATCATCCCGATCGCTTGATCCCGGCCCCATTTCCGTTGAGAAGTTTGCTGCTTGTTGGCCTCGAGGGTGAATCTCTTTTCAAACTGATTAGGTTCAACTCTCAGGGTTTCATTATGACTTGCCCGTGTGGGCTCTGTCCTTTTCACTTTATTCTGCCTTCGGGAC
>MU707351.1:3062-21636 GCA_026770625.1 Nicotiana glauca
TTATCATTATCTTACTAAGAACCGAAAAACCGAACCAAACCTAACCAAACCAACAACAATCAAACCGATGGTTTGTATTTAATTTGGTTTGGTTTTGGTTTTAAAATTTTAAAAACCGATTAAATTGGTTTGGTTTTGGTTTAATCAAAAACCGATCAAACCGAACCGTGAACACCCCTAGTCACCAGAGCTGTCACACCTCCTTTTTTACCACGGCAGAAAGGGGTATAAGAAAGTTTTTTCTAATTTAAGTGACAATCGAACAGGATACTTTATATTAAATTTAGAGTCGCCACTTGTGATAATTTATGGTTTCCCAAGTCACCGGTTTAAAATCTTGAATCGAGGAAGTTGACTCTTATTTATGGTCTACGAACACAGAAATCTGGGTAAGGAGTTCTATTAACCAGGGAGAGAGTATTAGGCATTCCCGTATTCCGTGGTTTTAGCACGGTCTCTTTAATCGTACTTGGCTCAATTAAATTGTCTAATTACTTATTTTAGAACTTATGTACATTTATCTCTTTCAATTAAAGAATTATCTTAAAATAGGTCATGCGCACGTGTACCCATTTGTTTGGCGCGTCAAAAATCATGCCACGCGAACGTGTCCATAATGAATAACGCTTGGTTAATATTAAGAAATTTTAGTCGAAGTTGCACGAACGCATACTCTAATTTTAAAAAAAAATAGTAATTATATCACGCGAACGTGTACACATCAACGATGATAGATTTATTAATACGTGCCTAAAGCAAAACTACGAACATTCATTTTAGAAAAAATGCAATCATGTTTGGATATGAGTAGCAACTCAATAGAAATAGGAGAGACCTAAGTGATACAATTTTATACACAATGCCCAAATCGCCTGCATAACAACACAACAACTACATTGCATATTATCAAATTTCTCAAGTTACTACAAACTTTAAAAATCTATTAAATGGAAATCCATTTTTTAACATGCTAGTACAAAAATGAACAAAATGAGCATCTCGTCAGGAAAGTCGAAATACATGGCGTACTTGTTGGAACTAACTTCATCCATTTAAGATGTGCATGAGAAAAGAGAATAACAAGACTTATCTACTACATTAAGAATGAGGCATGAAAAACCACCACAAACATGCTCACAACATTATCACATAAGCAGCGAATAAAAATAAGAGAAAACTAAACAAAGTATACACCGATTTCATATCAAAAAATTGAACAAATTGAAACACAGACAAAAGAAAATGAAGCTTGAACTACTGACCGGATCAGAAAACATGACGGCAACAGAGACTCCAAACCTCAAACAGTAGTCGCGCTCGTTAGCTCCAAACAGATCTCACACAAAACCTATTTTTTGAAACCAAAGAATTGACTCAAACAGAGAAACACGAACTGACCTTAATCTGAGTACATCCAACACATTAAAACACCTCTGAGATGGACAAACAAACACCCCTACCATTCTTTCTCATCCCTTTTTCTATTGCTGTATTTTCCATTATTATTATTTCACTGTTTCCCCTCCCTTTTTCTGTGGATGTTCCCCAACCTCCCTCCCATGTCCGTCTAATCTATGTGTGTGTTTGTATCTTACGGCTGCTGGGAGATTTTGATGACGTGGAGTTCGGCTAGAATCTTATAGATCTTAGGTTTTGGTGTTGCTAGGTTGGGGAGCCGATGGAGGCGAAAAAGGTCTAGCTTGGTGGCTTCTGGTATTTTAGGGCAGGTTTCAGGAGGGGTCTGCCCGGCGGATTAGAGGCTTGTGGTGTTGAAGAAGTGAAGAAGGAGAAATGGCAATGGGGCCTTCAGGAAAGGTGGGAAATGGCTGGCTGTGTGTGAAAAGGTTGTTGATGGCTGTTGTGGCTAGGATCAAGTGATGAAGAAGCAGCGCTTGGGGGGGAGGGGGTCCCTTCTAAAAACGGCGGATTTCTTTTGTCTTAGGTCTTTTTAAGAGTCTCATATAGGTTAGGGAAATTAGGATTTTTAGTGGGTTTAAAGGGTATTGGGCTGTAAATTAAGAAATTGGGTTGGGTGTCATGTTGGGTCTTAATTTCGGGCTAAGAAGACTAAAAACCATAAAAAATATAAAACCTACTCTAAATTAATTAAAATACACTACCAAGATAAAACTAGATATTAAAAGTGAAACTATTTTTATATCAATTAGCTAAAAAAATATATTTTTGTAATTTTTATTTTTGTGACAAAATAGAGTAAAAGAGTCAAAACTAATTGAAATAGCGATATTAGACCTAAACTAAATAGTTATATGCTAAAATATGTAAAATCTTGAGGAGGATCAAAAATTACATGTCTACGAGCATAATCCTCCAAAATGACGGGTGAACCTATGCCAGGGTAGCCCGATATCTCCGACAAAGGTCAAGCACGACTCTATCGAGAAGGCCTGTCATGAAGGGGTACATGTATACGTGTAAAAAACCCTCTGCATGAGCCGTGATGTGTTTTTCCGGGGAAGGTGCCTACAGTACAACCTTTTCTACCCATCTGCAGTCTCTCCTCACTGCCTCGAGGTGTTTCTCTCCTATTGATGAAGTGAAAATTGATGCACGATCCCATTAACTTTGACATTGGGAGGTCTCTCTAACCAAAGGTCCCTCTTCGAGACAAAGCATCTTGGGGTCGGCTCGCCAGACGCCAGCGGTGTACCAGCGATTGAGCGGGAAGAGAAGGCGAAACCCTCCTCTTCTTGGTGAATGGATTTAGGCGTAGCAGCCATGGTTATGGTAAAACAAGAGAAGGAAATTGCAAACTTAGGCAAAAACTATGAATTAAAAGGATGTAAAGGCTGACGCAAAAAAGAAGAACTCTATCAAAAAAGGTAGCGGCTCAAAATAGCGGAATCCTCATAAAAGAATGAAACAAACTCATACATAGAGCAATCGGCGACTGTCCGCCTACCCTAAAAGTCCAATCGATTCCACCTAGGCCATTATCATTTTTTAGGAGTGTCGCGCCCCTTTTTCTCGCGAAATCAGGCTTCGATATCTGGCAACTCTTTTAAATGGGTATTAAAAGAGAAGAATCACCACCTAATGTATTGTGGTGCATTAGGGCACCTAGAGTGATTAACTCTTAAACTAGTTTGCTTTACCAGAGATTTAGGGTAAGATCTCGAAATAACCTTGAGGGGAAGGTGTTAGGTACCCCTCTCGGTCCACAACTGTGGGTCCCGACCGAACTTGCACTTATGAATTTGTCCATTAATAAATAAGTAGTTGAAACAAATAACTGCAAGTAAAGCACATTGGACTTTGTATAACTCAAATAATAAGACAAAGATTTTGAACAAGTTGTGTACATATAGAAAAGTAAAGCAAAAGTATTTTTGGAAAGTAGAGGTCCTGGGCAGGTTAGCCTATAGGATCACCCCATAAAATGTCCGGTAAACACTCCTCATTGAGGGGGTACACGTGACATTAGCGCGCAGTCATCATATCATGTTCTACCCAAGTCCCACCCCTTGGCCATAACCTAAAGCATTCTAGTAACCTTGATAATTCCTATGTGTGCACTACGCATCCCTTCCTTGTGGCTCTGGAGGTATTTTAGGACCTCTAAATCTGGGCAGTTCTAGACAACCCCTAAGGTCTTAAAAAGAGAAAATTCTAGGTGACAGGAAAGAATAATTTAGGACTGCATATAAAGCAAGTTATAGGCTCACAGTTACCTCCTCAAGCATATTATATAAGTGCACGTTTTCAAACAATATTCAAGCACTTAATAAAACAAATCCTAGAACATGATATCTAAGTGAGCAGAGGTTATAAAGTACTGAATTAGGCCAATATGCGAAGGATCCTATTTAACTTGCCTACTGATTAGACCTGTTAAATCTGAACAACTTCAAGTAGTAGAAATGCAGTTTCACAGTTGCAGAATTTAAACTCGCCCTATACGCTTGCCTAAACGCTAAATAGTAGCGTCATAAAAGCATGATAACTACGTTTGATACAGTAAAACAATGGGCAGATTTTGAAAACGGACTCTTGAATTTCTATAGGCATGATTTCTAATAGTAAATTAAGGAAGCACTCGAAAGAATTCATTTAAGGAAAACAAACCACTGATTAGGCCAGTTTCGAAGTAAACAAACATGAATTGAACTAAATTATTTAAACTAAACTGATTTTAGATTTATAGGTAGAATTTTTTATGTTGTTCCTTATAAGAATGATAGCTAGTTGTTAAGAGCTGATGTTAGAAACTTGTAGGCATGATATTTAATGAAAACAAATGTAATTACCCATTATAACATAAGTTCTACTGGATCATATTCTATAGGCATGGTATCTACTCGTGAAGTTGATTTTAATACCTATAGACATGATTCTATTATCGGAACCACTTGAAAACTATAGGTATGATTTCTAACATAGTAAAGCAAACATAGTAAATATATAATCCTATAGGCATGGTTTCTACCCATATTACCCCACAAATATGTAACTACCCACCCCTTTTCACTAATCACCCCAATATTTGTTTACAAATTTCTACAAACTAGATGAATGAATTACATCAATAGATAAAAGAAAAAGAAGAATTTACACTATTGTAAGGCCCCGTGAAATCCCTACTCAAAAACCCGAATTCCGTGGTGCCAAGTTAGGAGCATGTGTTAACAATTCATAAAGCTCGCCGTGGCGCGGACCTTTTTGGATTGAATAATGCATTAAAAAGTCAAGAATAAGTTTTCAGAAAAATGCAAGAAATATGGTCCAGAATGCGGTCGCATAATTGAAATGCAGACCGCATATCTGCCACAGAGTGAGGCAGAATGTTGGTTAAAATTGAAGTCAGTTATGCGGTCTAAATGCGGTCGCATAATCGAAATGCGGACCGCATAATCGTCGCATATTTTCCTTTGAATTTTGTGAGGTTCAGTTATGCGGTGCACTTTGCGATCGCAGAACATGAATGCGGACCGCATTCTTACCGCAGACTGAGTAAGAATGTTTAGTTTTTGGGGAGCATTTTGCGGTCCATTATGCAGACCGCATGTTTACTCTGCGATCGCATATTTGACTCGGGGCTCCAACTTTCTAATTTTTAACCCGACCTCCCTATCGATATATTCGATATTATAGCTCATTTTAAGCATATCTTCTGAGACTTTTACAGAGAGAGAGAGAGGGTCTTAGAGGTGGAAAGTGTCTCCTATCAAATTCTCCTTGAGCCTTGCTAAAACATTGAAGAAAATCAAGTAAAGACACCTAAATTTTCATTCCCAAGAGGTAAGATTCATAACCTCAACTCTTATTTCTACACTTAGATACATGGGGCCAGTAGAGAAGTAATTCAAGAGTATAAGAATGATATTCTCTACATGCATGTCAAACCATAGGATATTGGAAGGTAGAAAACTAAAAAGAAGGCAATTGGGGGTATAAAATGATAGAAATTCCTCACAAAAAGGGGCTAAGATCACAATGCACCTTTAGTGTTTGATGATATGCTCGAACCAAGCTAGAACTTCAGTTTCGTCTCTAATTCTTGATTTAATTTGTTATTCTTACTCAATAGATCGAAGTGCTAAGAGTTCCGAAAATTTGTAAAAGAGTAAGGAAAAGCTTTATTGAGGTATGTATGGCTAAAACCCCTTTTTATTAGAAATTGAGCTCCGTTGTCGTTACGAAAGTATGGTCAGAGTTGAATTGGCTAGTGTATTGATTGTCATTACACATTAATTGATTTGCATATATCTATACATATTCGTGAAGGATGTGCCTCAATGTGAATAATGTACCAATCTTGGTAATTAGAGAATGATGAAAAGTACAGTTATGTGTTGAATTACTTGGGCTATAAGCCAACATTGAAACAAAGAACTATTCATGCTAGCTATGTGCTCCTTGATATATATATCTATGATCACAACTTGTAAAATGAATATTGAAAAGGGAAAACGATGTGATGATGGTGGCCATGAGTACCCCAGGAATTGTTATGATATGTGTAGGATAAAGGTTTGAAGGTGTTGACTAATGAGAATGGAGTAATGCCTCCAATGAGGTGACCTAGCCGATCGGGTAGTGATCGGACACCATGACGCACACATGGTGGTAATGTGCTGATATTGAATTCCGGATAAGGGAAATGAATTATTGATTAAGAGTAATGCCTCCAATGAGGTGACCTAGCCGGTCGGGTCGTGACCGGACTCCGCTCGAGATGGTAGTGGTATTGAGAACAGTGGTGAACACGTGACAGAAATGCCCTAATCTATGTTGTGGAAAACGTATGAAAGATTATATGAATTGTTTCTTTGATTTGTCCATATTATTTGCTTGTATCTGTTTGATAGTTCTTTCTAGTAAAATGGTGTTTAGTTATACATACCAGTACAATTCAAATGTACTGACGTCCCTTTTGCCAGGGGCGCTACACTCTTTTTATGATTGTAGGTGGCTCCATAGCGGATAGTGCCGATCGTGTGTAGCGGAGAATTTTTCTACTCGAAGTCTCGGTGAGCCCCTTTTTCTTCCATGGGGCTATATGGTGTATCTTTTGTTATTACAGCTTTCCACTTTTGAGGTATAGCCGGGGCCTTGTTGTCGGCATAGTTATGCTTATCTGTTGTATCCTTAGAGGCTCCAAAGACACTAGTGTGGGTTATGTACGGGTGTTCGGGGAGTCCACTATATATGTTGTAATCCTAAACTTGTGATCACTATAAACTGCAACTCTTATAGAATCCTTGAAGCTAGCTTATGTACGGTAAATCTTTGCGACATGAAATGAACCAATGATGTAGTATGCACCATGTATTCTCGTCTAAATTAATGAAAGGCATG
This sequence comes from Nicotiana glauca, assembly GCA_026770625.1. Taxonomy (NCBI): domain Eukaryota; kingdom Viridiplantae; phylum Streptophyta; class Magnoliopsida; order Solanales; family Solanaceae; genus Nicotiana; species Nicotiana glauca. The sequence goes on from MU707351.1 coordinate 9,882, forward strand.
GGTTCCATATTCATATTGATTTGGGGTAGAAAGTGTTCGGTAAGGCTTGCTCAGTCGGGTTCACTTGATTGAGCACCGGTCGCGCCCCCGAGGTTGGGGCGTGACAACTATAGGGAGCCTGAAGCATGCCCAAGTGATTTCCTAAACCTCCAATAGCCTCAAATGCCAATTTCATAGAAAATATCATTGTCTAGGTGCGTCAGAGTTCCCTAAGGATCTCAAGGATCCAGGGCAGTGCTCACACCTAGACCTTGTAAACAAATTGAGTAAGTGTAGTGTGGAAGGGCCAGCCTCAATGTGCTAGAGTTTAGAGGGATCTCAAAAGGATCCAAAGGCAGCACACACACTGGAGGGGGAAGAACCTAAGGACTTACGAATAGAGCAAGAGTGCTTGACAAAGTTTGAAACGGTTTTAGTAGGAAAACAGTGTTAAAAGAGATTTGCTTGAAATAGTTTTGTAAAAAACCAACACATGGAGTTATTAAATAAGACAATTTTGAAAAGGGTAAGGTGATCAACAATCAACAAACCAAGTACAGAACCAGAATAGGTTCATCAACACTTCAATACATCGAATCAAATAGGTACACACATTCACTCAGGGGTAAAGGGGATTTGGTGTAAGTATAGGGCACATAGTAAGCACAGATACACATAGGTACAGAATCAGAGAAGCCTTGAAAGTGGTTCAAGGGATTTTAAGGTGCAGCACGAACTTCACAGTTAATACAGACTTAGGATAGCCAACTACTTTACATAGTAAGATGCATGCCAGAAATCAGAGAAACATAGTCACATTGCGGTATACTAGAAAGGGATTCATGAGTAGGCTAATCCTAAGGTGGTATATTCAGAAGCATGCAGTAAAGAAGATAGTGAAGTAGACATGTTAGTTGCAGGTTGAACAACAAAACCATAGATAAAAGCATATTAGAAACATGACAAATTGAAGTAGTAGGAGGCATATTGTTTTGGGACATGAATTGAAATTAGAACATACCAGTAAAGAGATAGTAAACACAAAGTGAAAAGAAAACAATATTTGGCCTTGTCTTGCAGCCGGCTAACTTAGAGCAGTAGTATGTAAGACAAAAGAGAGTAGAAAGCTTTGAAAGTGAAAGAGAAAGTTTTTAACCAATGTGTCTGTGTCTTGTGTTAATAAAAAAATAGGGTACGTATAGTTTGAAAGCAGGCAGAAAACAAGGCAAGAATCAAATTTCAGCAATAATTATGGAACTATGGACTAATTAGAATCAAATCAATGCAAGTATTCCCTTAATTAAGGGGGCAATTAGCCAACGGTAATGAGCAGGACATATTTAAGGAAAGAAAATCAAGAAGGCATTAAGTACAAAATGTATTAAGGGTAAATTCACAAGGGTTCAATTGAGGGAACAGTTGGTAAAGAATCAGTAAAATACTCGGTTAACCAAATAAGGTAAGAAAACTAAATAAGGTTGCAAAAATATGGAAATAATCGAGAATCAGTATATAGCAAATCAGTGAGTCAAGGACTCGAAATAATATTGATTTCAGGAGAGTAACATAGGTTCCCATGAATGAGCAAATAAGCCAAACTTAAACAGGAAGAATATAAGGGTTAAAGGAAAAAAATTCAAATCAAACCAAGAGACAGGGAATTCAGAATCAATCAAAGAGAAAATCATGAGTCGGTGTTTAGAATATAAAGTAAGACATGGATAACCAAAGGTCGACATATAACTCTAGCAAGCATGAAAGTTTAACAAAACTGATTCGATGAGAAAGAGGCAAATCTTGACCAGACAGGATGAACACAAGCACACAGAATCAATGTAAGTGATGCTAAGAAACTCAGTATTAACATATTGAAGGAAAGATAGTCACAGAAACTCAAAAACGAGAACTGGTCAGTCATGCTAATACATAGAACCAAATGAAAAAACCTAGAAAATTTGGGCTTTCAACATAGACGAGTTAAAGATGTAGTAAAATTATAGAATCAGTAAAAAAATGTGCAAGAAATAGAATTTTAAACGCAAAGAATCAGTTAAACAAGGTTTTAAAAAGAAGTTCTGAAACCTTAGTTTTAGAAGAAGGTGAAAAACACTTGAAATCAAAGATTGTTTTAAAGAATCTCAGGGACAGTGTAAAACATTATAGAAACAAACTCGAATATTCCTAGATCTATACACATCTAAGAGGTATAGAAAAGAAATTAGGGTTTCGAAAGAACCACATATAGAGATGAAGAAACCTGCCTAGAAACCCAAGGATTGTAGCAAATACAGCATGATTTTGCTTTAAATCACACTGGAGTAGCCAAGAGCAGGCAGGTGACGAACCCTAGTGTCACGACCCAAAATCCACTAAGGGTCGTGATGGCGCGGGACACCGCTGTCAGGCAAGCCGACCAAAATTCTTATTTTAAATATTTCCGAAATCATTTCTTTATTTCATTTAAACAACACATAGTAAATTTCATTGAATAAGCAAGGAAAACATTTAACGACTTATAAAATTCTGAGTAAACCCATAGACATCCCCAAAACCCGGTGTCATAAGTGCATGAGCTATTTCTAGGAAGCAATACAATACAACAACCGTCCGGAATACAAATTGGACAGTAAGTAAATACAATACACTAAAAGAGACTATACTAGTTGTGGGTCGCCTCAGGAAATGTAGCTCACCTAGTCCCCGTATCATCCATGCTGCTATGCCCAATAGGCCTCTAGAAGTATATGTGCTTGTGCAACAAAAATGCACAGCAAGTGTAGGATGAGTACGAAAACAACGTGTAATCAGTAAGTATCCCGTCTAATCTCGAAGAAGTAGAGACGAGAGGTCGACTTTGACACGTACTAGTGGTCCAATAATGTGATATCTATAATACATTAAATCGTGGATTTTTATAAACATGATCTTAATCCAATAGGATGAAACAAGTAAACAATTATTTCTTTTATAGGAAATTTCCAAAATTCCTTTTCATCATTTATACAAATATTCTCAAGCCAGAAATAGGCAGTAACAACTTTAATAAGTTCAAGGCAACAATACAAACATGTGCAAATCATGACGAGGACGTACGGCCCGATCCAACAATATTTAAATTGTTCACTGCTAGAGGGTCGAATGGCGTGAACCATAGATGCATCTATTTAATCTACCGAGGTGTTCGGCATGTTCCACAATAGATAAACACATTCAAACAATCAAATCAATAATTCATCAAGGAGCAAATATTAAGGAGAAGGCAAGTTTCTCTTTCAAAAGTCAAGAAATGATATTTAGCCCTTTTTTAGAAATTCATTTACACGTTCGATATGGTTTAACCATTTTCAGTTTGTCAACAAGGTTGCAAGTATTACAAGAAATCATGCTTTTGGGCCCTAAACTACCCGGACTTAAGCAAAATAGTAGCTATGCACAGACTCTCATCACCTCATGCGTACGTAGCCCGTGCAAATAGGAGCACATAACCAATTAACTCACCTATGATGGAAATTCCCTCTTACAAGGTTAGAAAGGAGACTCACCTCGCTCCGAAGATCCATAACCAGCATCCCATGCCCTTCCAAAGGCTCGAATCGATGCTAACTGCTCCAAAGCTAACCAATAATCATGCAAATCCATTAATATATGCTCAATTACTCATTATAATCCAATTTATAACAATTCCTAACCCCGATCAAAAAGCTGACAAAAATGCCCTTGGGCCCAAGTGTCCAGATTCTAAAAAATTTCGAAGATAAGGTTTGCCCATGACCTCACGAACTCAAATATATGATTTTTTTCTTAATTCCATACCTAAAATCGTAGTCAAATTCCAAGAATATCAATTTTCTAGGTTTTCCCTCAAACCCCAAGTTTTCTACAAATTTCCATGTCCAAATCCGTATATAATCATGTATTTAACTCAAAACTAGCATAAATTACTTACCTCATGCTTGGTAGTGAAAATGGCACCTCAAAGTTGCTCCAAAATCGGCTCCAATGGAAGAAAATGGGGTTGAAATGAACCCAGCTTCCGATTTAAAAGAACCTCACTACCTCCAACATTTCCACACCTGCGGTCCCTTGACTGCTTCTGCGGTTCCGCAGGTGCGAGCCAATCTACCGCTTCTGCGGTTTCCTCCAGGCTCCCCTTTTCGGCTTCCGTGCTTCGTCCACCGCAAGTGTGGTCCTGCTTTTGCAACTCCATGACCGCATTTGCGGTCTCTTCACTTTTGGCCAAAACCGTATATGCGGCTATTCTAGCCGCTTCTGCGTCTCCGCACATGCAGCCCAAATTTTGCAGGTGCGGTTATATCATCAACTAGCAACTTCAGCCCTTTCAAAAATCCCAATTTCGATCCGTTAACCACCCGGAATCCACCCGAGTCCCTCGGGACCCCAACCAATCATACCAACCAGTCCCAAAACACATTATGAACTTGGTCGAGGCCTCAAATCATAGAAAACAATGCTAATACCACGAATCGACCTCCAATCCAAGCTTTATGAACTTCAGAACTTCGAACTTCTTCTCTCGATGTTTAAACCTATCAAATCACATCCGATTAACCTAAAATTTTGCTCATGAGTCATACTCAACATTAAAAACCTACTCCAACTTTCGGGATTGGATTCTGACCTTGATATCAAAAAGTCTACTTCCGGTCAAACTTCTCAAAAACCTTCAAATTTCTGTCTTTAGCCAAATGACTCCAAAATGACCCACGGACCTCCGAAGTCACTTCCGATCGTGCTCCCAACTCCAAAATCACAGGAGATACTCCCAAACTCAAAATCCCAAACGAACATCGATAACACTAAAATGCTCTTCAACCCAAACTTATGAAATTTCTTCCAAAATGCTAACTTCCACAATATGCGCCAAAACGCTACCGGGTTATCTAAAACACAATCCGAGCGTATGCCCAAGTAAGAAATCTTTGTACGAACTTGTTGGAACCTTTAAATCTTAATTCCAAGGTCGTTTACTCAAATTTCCGATCTTAGCTGATTCTTTAAACTTAAGGCTTCTAAAATGTGAATTTTCTTTCCAAATCAACTCCGAACTTCCCGAAGTTCAATTCCGACCATATGCACAAGTCATAATACCTAAAATAAAGCTTTTCATTGCCTCACCCTACTGAATAGCGCGCTAGAGCTCAAAACTACCGGTCGGGTCGTTATATTCTCTCCCACTTAAACATACGTTCGTCCTCGAATGTGATAAAAATTGTGCTGGGGTTGTTCGAATTCACTGTTTAACACCTCGAGCACCTACCCGTGCTTCCACAACTCAGCTGAGCACCCTAGTTCAATCAGTCTAATGACATCCTTTTACACTTAAGCAAATGAGTCTTAGTGCCCAATACCTACATCCTGAATTCTCTGTCAGGCCTGCTCCAACATACGCTCATCGTATCAATAACTACACGCAGCAACAAAACATGCCTTCATACCTTAGCTTACCGCAATAACATTCTTCGATCAAATCATTTGAAACTCCATGAATCTGATGCTCTCATTGCAACTCATGACCTACCTAGGTCTTGCTCTAACTCTTACAACACCACCATGACAGAAGAGATGTGAAGAAATTCATAACTAACTATCAAATCAACAACTCATTGGGTCTATACTCCTGATAAGAACCGTCACCTCATTTTGGGCCAAATAATGACCTTAGCTCTTTAATACACTTCATAAAATTGAATTGCACTGATCCTAAATCCAATGATCTCGTCTCACCCAGTACAAACTACTCAGCAATAAGACACCCCAAAAATAGGAGCACATAACCAATTAACTCACCTATGGGGGCAATTCCCTCTTACAAGGTTAGAAAGGAGACTCACTGTAACGATCCGGCCGGTTGTTTTTGGGATTTACACCCCAATCCCCCATTAACTGCTTCCCCTAAGTTCATTTCTGATATTTTGGTTTGCCGAGGCATTCGATGTTAGGATTCGGAGTGTTTTGGGACACTTAGTCCTTAAATGAGAGCTTAAGAGTATAAAAATGGTCCATGTTCGGAACAATGTGAACACGACCTTGGAATGGAAATCCGATGGTTCTGTTAGTTCTATTCGGTGATTTCAAGGTTCGGAGCGTGTTCGGAATGTATTTTGGAGGTTCGTAGCTCATTTAGGCTTGAAATGCCGAAGTTTCAATTTTTGAAGTTTTCAGTCCGATAGTGAGTTTGTGATCCGAGGTTTAGATTGGAATTCCGAAAGTTGTTGTAGCTCCATCATGTCATTTGGGATGTGTGTGCAAAATTTCAGGTCGTTCGGGCGAGGTTTGGTTAGGTTTTTGATCGAAAGTGTGTTTGGTTGGAAATTGAAGTTCTTAGGCTTGAATCTTAGTTTAATTCGTGTTTTCGGCATTTTTTTAAGTGATTTAAGGATTGGTACAAGTTTGAATTATATTACGGTTTATGTCTGTAGGTTTGGTTGAGGTCCCGGGGGCCTCGGGTGTGTTCCGGATGCTCAACGGGTCATTTCCTCCTATTTTTGAACTGTTGTTGCTGCTTCTGGTGTGCATTCATCGCATTCGCGTTATGTGTTTCACATTCGCGAAGGCTTATTTTGGCCACATGGGAAATCCTTCTTCGTGTTCGCATTTAGAGCCTCGCGTTCATGAAGCTCTGCCTCCCCCTTCACTGCGTTCGCATCCTCCTTATCGCGTTCGCGTAGGTTTAAAAGCCCCTTCATCGCGATCGCGTTTCCTTCCACGCGTTCCCGTAGGGCAAATTTCTAGGCCTTTTATTTTTATTCAACGCGTTCACATGCACTGATTCGCATTCGCATAGTTTGCTGGGCCAGGCCTTCACGTTCGCATCCCTTCCTTCCCGAATGCAAAGGGCATTTTGGGGACCTTCTATTTTCCTTTTTCGCGAACGCGTGAGACCTGACGCGTTTGCAATGCTTTAATTATCTGAACAGTACTTAACATTTCAAAAATGAGGTTTTTCCATTTTTATCAAAACTCAAGGTTTGGAGCTCGGATTTGGGAGCAATTTCAAGGGTTTTTCAAGAGCAATCACTGGGTAACGATTCTCTACTCTCCTATGACTAAAACCCATTAATCTAATCGCGAATTCACCCTTTAAATTTGTGTTTTTGAATGGAAAGTGGGTAAACTTCTTAGACCAAACTATGGGGTTTTTAGGGGGCATTTGACCTCCGATTTGGGAGAGTTTTATATGGTTAGACTCGTGAGAGTACGAGGGTTCTAAAAAATAAAAGTTATTCGATTTCGAGACGATGGCTGGAGGGGCATTTTGTTCATTTTGCCTATCTTCGCGCCCTAGCTTTAAATTTAATAGTGGAATCAGTTGTTTGCAATATTATTTACGATGTGTAATTGAATTGAATAGATTTTAGCCATTTGGAGTCGGATACTCGTGGCAAGGGCGCGTTTTCTAGTGATTTTGAGTCGGTTCAAGGTAAGTGGCTTGTCTAAATTTGTGTGGGAAACCTTTCCCCTTAGGATTTGTTCTTGATATTTGAGTGCCTTGTACGCGAGGTGACGAGCGCGTACTTGAGCCGATTGATGAAAATCCGGTTTTAATTAAGTTGCTAATATTTAATTTTCTTTCTTATTTGCCTTATCTTACTTGAAGCTTATTACTTGTGCTAGGCTAGGAAAACATGTCTAACTGACTTAATTGCCTAATTGCTTAAGTTGTTTAATTGTACTGCGTGAAGCATGCTAGGCTAGTTCTATTTGTTGCTCCGTTTTTCGTACTTATCCCTTGGTTTGTTTCTGGCTGTGATTGTGCATTTACATTGGGACTACGGATGGGGAATTTCAGTAGCTCCCCCATTATTTGTTTACATTGGGACTACGGGTTCGATTCTCGGGAGATCCCCCTGCTCTTTTATTTTGGGACTACGGGACGGTATCCCGGAGATCCCCCTGCACCTGTATTTTGGGACTACGGGATGATTTCCCGGGAGATCCTCAATATTTATATGAGAGTTGGACTATGGGACGGTATCCCGGGAGGTCCATTGAACAGTTGAGGAAAGGGCTATAGGACGGTATCTTGGGAGACCCTCGTTGGTAATTTGAAATTTAGTTGCGTTTACTTGTGTTTCTGCTTTATCCTTGCAATTATCCTTGCTCGTTGTTTTGCCTTATTACACTGCCGCGTTTATTAATTTGTGTCAGACTTCCATCTTGTTAATTATTGTTACTGTATTACTTTTACCTCAGTAGGGCCCTGACCTTTCCTCGTCACTACCCAACTGAGGTTAGGCTTGCCACTTACTGAGTACCGATGTGGTGTACTCATGCCTTTCCTGCGCATGTTTTTCATGTGCACATCATCCAGTACCTCTGCTCAGGCGCACTATCCTTGAGGCGAGGAGACATACGGAGGCTTCGAGGTATATCTGCAGCGTCCGCAGACCGAAGAGTCTTCTTCCTTATTCTAATAGAAGAGCTGTTATCCTATCATACTTTTGATGTAGTTATTCTGGAGATTAGAGTACTTATTGGAATTCTATTAGCCTGTGTTTCCCGTGAGTTTTCGGGTTTTGGGATTTGGTTGTAGACTTCCGCATATTCTTAGAGTTGTACAGGCCGGACGGCCTTATACTCAGTTGTTATTTTTCATATGTTCAGTTATAATTGGTTTTTTTGCAAATATTATATCTTTTCTGCAATACTTGGCTTACTAGGTCGTGGGGACTAGGTTCCATCACGATATGTTAATGATCGGTGAACTAGGGTCATGACAAGTCGGTATCAGAGCCCTAGGTTCATAAGAGTCACGGAACACAGGCCGGTTTATTAGAGTCTCGCTGATCGGTACGGAGACGTCCGTATTTATCTACGAGAGGCTATGTAACTGTTTAGGAATAATCTTCATTTCTTTTGAATTCCTTGTCGTGCGATATATTGACATCAATTCTAAACTTCTGTCTTTTATTCTCTCACAGATGGTGAGGACACGTGCTACACGAGAGGACCAGGCACCCGCGCCCCCTACTGTCGCCGTCAGAGGCCGGGGTCGGGGTAGAGGTCGAGGACGCACACGACGTGCAGCCACAGAACCCACGCGAGCTGCCGCTGAGGTACCACCAGCAGATCCAGTTGGAGCCCAGGCACCTGGTACACTTATCACAGCTACTACTACTCCAGCATTCCAGGAGACTCTAGCTCAGTTCATGAGCATGTACACTACCTTGGCTCATGCGGGGTTGCTTCCCCTCGTTGCAACCACATCCCAGGCCGGGGAAGGGGCCCAGACTCCCGCAGCCCGCACTCCTAAGCAGAGAGTGCCAATGGAGCAAGTTCCAGAGGTTATTCCTGTACTGCCTGCAGCACCAGCACAGCCCGGGAATGGGTCAGCTGTCTCCCAGGACGAGCAGCGTAGGCTAGAGAGGTTCAGGAAATATGATCCCCCAGTGTTCAGCGGCCTAGCATCAGATGATGCCTTGGGATTCTTGGAGGAGTGTCCTCGCATTCTTTGCACTATGGGCATAGTGGAGTCTAGTGGGGCTTTTTTCACCGCCTTTCAGCTTCGGGGAGTCGCCTATGATTGGTGGCGTACTTATGAGCTGGACATTCCGATCGAGTCTGCCTCACTGACTTGGACCCAGTTCTCAGACATGTTTATGAGGGAGTTTGTTCCCCAGAGCCTCAGGGATTCATGGTGTGTGGAGTTTGAGCATTTGCGCCAGGGTGCTATGACAGTCTCAGAGTATGCCCTCCATTATACCAGTTTGGCTAAACATGCACCGGCTTTGGTTGCCACAGTTCGGGAGAGAGTTCGGAGGTTTATCGAGGGTCTTATTCCGCCCATCCGATCCAGCATGGCTCGAAAGTTAGAGATGGATATTCCTTACCAATAGGTAGTGAGCATTGCTAGGAGGATTGAGGGTATGCTCACCAGGGAGCGAGGGGAGAGGGAGGCCAAGAGGTCTCGAGAGTCGGGTCACTACTCTGGTGCCCGTACCCTTTCAGTCGGTCGTTATGGTAGGGGTTATTCTGGTCGCCCTGTACATTCTGCCTTGCCAGCAGCCGGTAGTACTCCAGCTCCACCTGCACCTCAGGAGCCTTATTATGCGCCTCCAGTTTCTAGCACGCCTCCTGCACGGGGTGCTTCCAAAGGTCAGTCCAGCAGACCTAGCTCCAGTCAGTCACAGCCACCACGTCCTCCCAAAGCTTGTTTCGAGTGTGGCGATACACGTCACATGGTTAGGGACTGCCCCAGACTTTGTAGGGGTGCATCTTCACAGACTGCTCAGCCACAGCATGCTTCTCAGAGTTCTCAGGCTATGGTTCCAGCTCCCACTACTGCCCCACCTACCCATCCAGCCACGGGTGGAGGCCGGGGAGATAGGGGTCGTCCACGTGAGAGGGGTCAGGCCAGATATTATTGCATTCTTGCTCATACTAAGGCGGTTGCCACCAATTCTGTCATCATAGGTATTATTTTGGTTTGTCACAGAGAGGCATTGGTTCTATTCGATCCAGGCTCTACTTATTAATATGTGTCCTCTTATTTTTCTTTACATTTGGGTGTGCCTCGGGATTCTTTGAGTGCCCCCGTTTATGTTTCTACTACTGTGGGAGATTCTCTTATTGTGGACCGCGTTTACCGGTCGTGTTTGGTTACTATTCGTGGTTTTGAGACCATGGTAGATCTATTATTACTCAGCATGGTTGATTTTGACATTATTCTGGGCATGGATAGGTTGTCACCCGATCATGCTATTCTTGATTATTACGCCAAGACCGTGACGCTGGCTATGCCAGGTATTTCACGTATTAATTGGAGTGGTACTTTGGATCATACTCCCAGTAGGGTTATTTCTTTCCTTAGAGCTCAACGTATGGTTGAGAAGGGGTGTGCCGCGTATTTAGCTTATGTTAGAGATGTCAGTGTTGACACCCCTTCTGTTGATTCAGTCCCAGTAGTACGAGATTTCCCCGATGTGTTTCCAGCTGATCTTCCGGGCATGCCGCCCGATGGAGATATTGATTTTGGCATTGATCTATTGTCAGGAACACAGCCCATTTCTATCCCCCCGTATCGCATGGCTCCTCCTGAGTTGGAGGAGTTGAAAGATCAACTGCAAGAATTGTTGGGCACGGGTTTTATTCGGCCCAGTGTTTCGCCATGCGGTGCTCCTATCTTGTTTGTAAAGAAGAAGGATGGTTCTATGCGCATGTGCCATTGATTATCGCCAGTTGAACAAAGTTACAGTGAAGAAACGTTATCCTTTGCCGCATATTGATGATCTGTTTGACCAGCTTCAAGGCGCACAGGTGTTTTCCAAGATTGATTTGCGCTCAGGTTACCATCAGTTGAAGATTCGGGAGCCAGATATCCTGAAGACTGCCTTCAGGACTCGGTATGGTCATTACGAGTTCCTTGTTATGTTATTTGGGCTGACTAATGCCTCGACAGCTTTTATGCATTTGATGCACAGTGTATTCAGGCCATATCTTGACTCATTCGTGATTGTTTTTATTGATGATATTCTGGTATATTCCCAGAGCCGGGAAGATCATGAGCAGCACCTGAGGATAGTGCTTCAGACTCTGAGAGAGAAGAAATTATATGCAAAGTTCTCAAAATGTGAGTTCTGGCTGAGTTCTGTGGCATTCCTAGGTCATGTGGTATCGAGTGAGGGCATTCGAGTGGACACGAGGAAAGTGGAGGTCGTGCAGAGTTGGCCCAGGCCCTCCTCAGCTACAAAGATTCGCAATTTCCTTGGCTTGGCGGGTTATTACCGTCGCTTTGTGGAGGGGTTTTCATCGATTG
>MU707351.1:22073-33665 GCA_026770625.1 Nicotiana glauca
CGTCATTATTTGTACAGGGTGCCTTGTGAGATCTATACTGACCATCGGAGTTTGCAGCACTTGCTTAAGCAGAAGGACCAGAATATGCATCATGGTTAGAGTAGTTAAAGGATTATGATATTACTATTCTTTACCACCCGGGCAAGGCTAATGTGGTTGCCGATGCCTTGAGTTATCGGGCAGAGAGTTTGGGTAGTTTGGCATATCTACCAGCCTCAGAGAGTCCTATGGCGATGGATGTTCAGGCTTTAGCTAGACAGTTCGTGAGATTGGACCTTTCAGAGCCCAGTCGGGTTCTAGACCGTGTGGTTTCTCGGTCTACCCTATTTGATCGTATCAGGGAGCGGCAGTATGAAGACCCTCATTTGCTTGTCCCTCAGGACAGAGTTCGGCGTGGTGATGCTAGAGATGTTACCATCGGGGATGATAGGGTATTGAGGATGCAGGGCCGGATTTGTCTGCCCAATGTCGATGATCTTCGAGAGTTGATTCTAGTAGAGGCCCATAGCTCGCGGTATTCCATCCATCCGGGTTTCATGAAGATGTATCAGGACTTGAGGCAGCACTACTGGTGGAGGTGGATGAAGAAGGATATAGTTGACTATGTGTCTAGAAGCCAGCATGTGAAGTATGAGCACCAGTGTCCGGGTGGGTTGCTTCAGCAAATTGAGATCCTAGAGTGGAAGTGGGAGCGTATCACCATGGACTTCGTATCTGGACTCCCACGGACCGTAAAGAAGTTTGATTCTATTTGGTTCATTGTGGATCGGTTGACCAAGTCCGCTCATTTCATACTTGTGTGTACCAATTATTCATCAGAGAGGTTGGCGGAGATTTATATCAGGGAGATCGTCCGTTTGCATGGTATTCCAGTTTCTATCATCTCAGACAGAGGTACTCAGTTTACCTCGCGGTTCTGGAGAGCCATGTAGCAGGAGTTAGGCACTCGGGTGGAGTTGAGCACGGCATTTCACCCCCAGATGGATGGACAGTCCGAGCGCACTATTCAGATTCTGGAGGATATGCTCCGTGCGTGCATGATTGAGTTTGGAGGGTCATGGGATCATTTCCTGCCACTGGAGGAGTTTGCTTATAACAACAGTTATTAGTCCAGCATTCAGATGGCGCCATATGAGGCCTTATATGGTAGGAGGTGTAGATCTACGGTGGGTTGGTTTGAGCCGGGTGAGGCTAGGCTATTGGGCACAGAAATGGTTCAGGATGCAATGGAGAAGTTTAAGGTGATTCAGGATAGACTCCGTGCAGCCCAGTCCGGACAGAAGAGTTAGCGGACAAGAAGGTCCGTGATGTTGCATATATGGTTAGTGAGCGGGTTCTGCTTTGGGTCTCGCCTATGAAGGGCGTCATGAGGTTTGGGAAGAAAGGGAAGCTGAGTCCGAGGTTATTGTCCCTTTTGAGATCTTGAGGCGAGTTGGGGAGGTTGCTTATGAGCTTGCCTTACCTCCCAGCCTAGTCGGAGTTCATCCGATATTTCGTGTTTCGATGCTCCGGAGATATCAAGGTGCTCTGTCGCACATGGTGGATTTCAGTTCAGTCCAGTTGGACAAGGATCTATCCTATATTGAGGAGCTAGTGGCCATTTTTGACAGGCAGATCAAAAAGTTGAGGTCAAAGAACATTGCTTCAGTGAAGGTCCAGTGGTGGGGTCAGCTGGCCGAGGAGGCGACTTGGGATACCAAGCAGGATATGCGCAACCAGTACCCCCATCTTTTTTCTACTTCAGGTATGTTCTCTATTCTCTTTCGAGGACGAACGAATGTTTAAGTGTGGGAGGATGTAATGACCAGGTCGGTCATTTTTGGAATTTATGCCCCGATCCCCCATTAACTGCTTCCCCTAAGTTCATTTCTGCTATTTTGGTTTGCTGGGGCGTTCGGTGTTAGGATTCGGAGTGTTTTGGGACATTAGTCCCTAAATGAGAGCTTAAAAGATAAAAAATGGTCTGTGTTTGGAAAAATGTAAATACGGCCTCGAAATGGAAATCCGATGGTTCCGTTAGCTCTGTTAGGTGATTTCAGGGATGGGAGCATGTTCGGAATGTATTTTGGAGGTTCGTAGCTCATTTAGGCTTGAAATGCCGAAGTTTGAATTTTTGAAATTTCCGGTCCGATAGTGAGTTTTTAATCCGAGGGTCGGATTGGAATTCCGGAAGTTGCTGTAGCTCCATCATGTCATTTGGGATGTGTGTGCAAAATTCAGGTCGTTCGGGCGAGGTTTGGTTAGGTTTTTGATCGAAAGTATGTTTGGTTGGAATTTGAAGTTCTTAGGCTTGAATCTTAGCTTAATTCATGTTTCCGGCGTAGTTTTGAGTGATTTAAGGATTGGTACAAGTTTGAATGATGTTACGGGTTATGTCTGTAGGTTTGGTTGAGGTCCGGGGGGCCTCGGGTGTGTTTCGAATGCTCAACGGGTCATTTCCTCCTATTTTTGAACTGTTGTTGCTGCCTCTAGTGTTCCTTCATCGCATTCGCGTTATGTGCTTCGCGTTTGCAAAGGCTTATTTTGGCCACGTGGGAAATCCTTCTTCACGTTCGCGTTTAGAGCCTCGCCTTCGCGAAGCTCTGCCTCCCCCTTCACCGCGTTCGCGTCCTCCTTATCGCGTTCGCGTAGGTTTAAAAGCCCCTTCATCGCGATCGCGTTTCCTTCCACGCGTTCCCGTAGGGCAAATTTCTGGGCCTTTTATTTTTCTTCAACGCGTTCTCATGCACTGATTCGTGTTCGCATAGTTTGCTGGGCCAGGCCTTCGCATTCGCATTCGCATCCCTTCCTTCGCGAACGCGAAGGGCATTTTGGGGACCTTCTATTTTCCTTCTTCGCGAACGCATGACACCTAACGCGTTCACGATGCTTTAATGATCTGAACAATACTTAACATTTCAAAAACAAGGTTTTGCCATTTTTATCAAAACTCAAGGTTAAGAGCTCGAATTTGGGAGCAATTTCAAGGGTTTTTCAAGGGCAATCATTGGGTAACGATTCTCTACTCTCCTATGACTAAAACCCATTAATCTAATCACGAATTCACCCTTTAAATTCGTATTTTTGAATGGAAAGTGGGTAAACTTCTTAGACCTAACTATGGGGTTCTGAGGGGGCATTTGACCTCCGATTTGGGAGATTTTTATATGGTTAGACTCGTGAGAGTACGAGGGTCTGAAAACGTAAAAATTATTCGATTTCGGGACGATGGCTGGAGGGGAATTTTGGTCATTTTACCTATCTTCGCGCCCTAGCTTTAAATTTGATAGTGGAATCAGTTGTTTGCAATATTATTTACGATATGTTATTGAATTGAATAGATTTGGGCCATTTGGAGTCGGATACTCGTGGCAAGGGCGCGGTTTATAGTGATTTTGAGCCGGTTTGAGGTAAGTGGCTTGTCTAACTTTGTGTGGGGGACCTTTCCCCTTAGTATTTGTTTGTGATATTTGAGTGCCTTGTACGAGAGAGGACAAGCGCGTACTTGAGCCGATTGATGAAAATCCGGTTTTACTTAAGTTGTTAATATTTAATTTTCTTTCTCATTTGCCTTATCTTACTTGAAGCTTATTACTTGTGCTAGGCTAGGAAAGCATGTCTAACTGATTTAATTGCCTAATTGCTTAAGTTGTTTAATTTTACCACGTGAAGCATGCTAGGCTAGTTCTATCTGCTGCTTCGTTTTTCGTACTTATCCCTTGGTTTGTTTTTGGCTGTGATTGTGCATTTATTACGGATGTGGGATTCCAGTAGCTCCCCCCCCCCCCCCTTTTTTTTTTTTTTTNGAGAGTTGGACTACAGGACGGTATCCCGGGAGGTCCATTGAACAGTTGAGGAAAGGGCTACAGGACGATATCCTAGGAGACCCTCGTTGGTAATTTGAAATTTAGTTGTGTTTACTTGTGTTCCTGCTTTATCCTTGCAGTTATCCTTGCTCGTTGTTTTGCCTTATTACACTACCGCGTTTATTAATTTGTGTCAGACTTCCATCCTGTTAATTATTGTTACTATATTACTTTTACCTCAGTAGGGCCCTGACCTTTCTTCGTCACTACCCAACCGAGGTTAGGCTTGGCACTTACTGAGTACCGTTGTGGTGTACTCATGCCCTTCCTGCACATGTTTTTCATGTGCAGATCATCCAGGTACCTCTACTCAGGCGCACTATCCTTGAGGCGAGGAGACATACGGAGACTTCGAGGTATATCTGCAGCATCCGCAGACCGAAGAGTCTTCTTCCTTATTCTAGTTGTAGAGCTATTATCCTATCATACTTTTGATGTAGTTATTCTGGATATTAGAGTACTTATTGGAATTCTATTGGCCTGTGTTTCCCGTGAGTTTTCGGGTTTTGGGATTTGATTGTAGACTTCCGCATATTCTTAGAGTTGTACAGGTCGGACGGCCTTATACTCAGTTGTTATTTTTCATATGTTCAGTTTTAATTGGTTTTTTGGAAAATATTATATCTTTTCTGCTGTACTTGGCTTACCAGGTCATGGGGACTAGGTGCTATCACGACATGTTCACGATCGGTGAACTAGGATCGTGACACTCACCTCGCTCCAAAGATCCATAACCGTCATCCCACGCCCTTCCGAAGACTCGAATCGATGCTAACTACTCCAAAGCTAACCAACAATCATGCAAATCCATTAATATATGCTCAATTACTCATTACAATCCAATTTATAACAATTCCTAACCCCGATCAAAAAGTTGACAAAAACGCCCTCGGGCCCACGTGTTCGAATTTCGAAAATTTTGAATATAAGGTTTGCCCATGAACTCACAAACTCAAATGTATGATTTTCTCTTAATTCCATACCCAAAATCATGGTCAAATTCCAAGAATATCAATTTTCTAGGTTTTCCCTCAAACCCCAATTTTCTACAAACTTCTATGTCCAAATCCGTATATAATCATGTATTTAACTCAAAACTAGCATAAATTACTTACTTCATGCTTGGTGGTGAAAATGGCACCTCAAAGTTTCTCCAAAATTAGCTCCAATGGAAGAAAATGGGGCTGAAATGAACCCAACCCCCGATTTAAAAGAACCTCACTGCCTCCAGCATTTCCGCACATGCGGTCCCTTGACCTCTTCTGCAGTTTTGTAGGTGCGAGCCAATCTACTACTTCTGCGATTTCCTCTAGGCTCCCCTTTTTCGCTTATGTGCCTCGTCCACCGTAGGTGCGGTCCCGCTTCTGCGGCTCCATGATCGCATATATGGTCTCTTCACTTTTGGCCACAACCGCATCTACGGTTGCGCACCTGCGGCCCAAATTTTGTAGGTGCGGTTATATCAGCAACCAGCAACTTCAGCCCTTTCAAAAATTCCATTTTCGATCCGTTAACCACCCGAAATCCACCCTAGGCCCTCGGGACCCCAATCAATCATACCAACCACTCCCAAACCACATTACAGACTTGCTCGAGGCTTCAAATCATAGTAAACAATGCTAAAACCACGAATCAACCTCCAATCCAAGCTTTATGAACTTTAGAACTTCGAACTTCTACGCTCGATGTTTAAACCAATCAAATCACATCCGATTGACCTCAAATTTTGCTCACAAGTTATATTCAACATTATGGACCTACTCCAACTTTTGAAATTGGATTTTGACCACGATATCAAAAAGTCCACTTCCTGTCAAACTTCTCAAAAACCTTCAAATTT
Organism: Nicotiana glauca; assembly: GCA_026770625.1. NCBI lineage: Eukaryota > Viridiplantae > Streptophyta > Magnoliopsida > Solanales > Solanaceae > Nicotiana > Nicotiana glauca. The sequence continues at coordinate 27,759 of MU707351.1, forward strand.
TTGTCTTTAGCCAAATGACTCCAAAATGACCCACGGACCTCCGAATTCACTTCTGATCGCGCTCCCAACTCCAGAATCACCATACGGATCTGCTCCTAGTCTCGAAATCCCAAGCGGACATTGATAACACTAAAATGCTCTTCAACCCAAACTTATGAAATTTCTTCCAAAATGCTAACTTCCACAATCTGCGCCAAAATGCTCCTGGTTTATCCAAAACCCGATCTGGGCATACAACCAAGTCTAAAATTATCATACGAACCTGTTGGAATAATCAAATTCTAATTTTGAGGTCATTTACTCAAAGTTCCGATCTTAGCTAATTCTTTCAACGTAAGGCTTCTGAAATGAGAATTTGCTTTCCAAATCAACTCCGAACTTCCCGAAGTTTAATTCCGACCATATGTACAAGTCATAATACATGAAATAAAGATGTTCATGGCCTCACACTACTAAATGGCGCGCTAGAGCTCAAAACGACCGATTGGATCATGACACGTAGATGTAAGTCGGTGTGGCCCTGGGCTCTTGAATACCTTAGAGAAGGCAAGCATGACATGAGAGAAGCCATTGAAGGCTTAAGAGACGGTGAAAGGTCACCGGAGATGGCTGGATATGGGAGGTCAGAAGTTGAAGATTAGGGTTAGGTTGAGAGTGTTTTGAGAGCTGAGAGAATCTTAGGGCGGCGGGGTGTAGATAAATGGTTAGGGCTAGGGGTCATTTAGAATTAAATAAGGAAAGAATGAACTTTTAGGTTGGGTAGGTGTAATTAGGGCACGGGTCGGTTATTTTAATCCGAAATTGGGCTGGGGTATTGGGTTTAGTTGAGGCTAAAATTGAAATATAATTTGGCTAAGTATTAAATAGCCAATTTAACCCTATTTAATTTATAATAAAAAATAGATGAATTCTAAAAAATAATTTCATGTACCAAAACTATATAAAATAGATATTTAATATTTTAAAAAAAATAGAAGATCATTTTATGCATATAAAACGTAATTGTACACTAATAAGGCTAATATTGCAATTATATGCAGATTGGTTTTTAAAAAATGTATATGCAATTGTAACAAATGAAAAAAAAAATTAAGCAATATTTTGGCATAAATATAGGATTTAGATGGTTAAAATTATCATAACAATAATTTGAAGGATAACTATTGGAAACTTTATAAGTAAAAAAGGAAGAAATAAATCAATTTAAAACTTTTAAAATTATAGAAAAATTATAAAAACCTTGTACATGCATATATATGCATATATATGCTATTTTGAAAGAATTTATGTATATTAAAAATATATAGGGAAAAATTGGGTATCAACAACGAGATGTAACGGCGGGATCACCTCGGCCATTTCACAACCATGTCATACGATTAACGTTTTCGTACGACGTTTGAAAGATCAACGATCCCTGCGTCAACCTAGCCTCGAGATGGTACCCGATCTCTAGGAATTGTGCTACTATGACTATAGGTTCTCAGGAGCCAACAATATAACTATATTCCTCGAGATGGTGCTCGATCTCGAGGATCTATGCCAAACTGAAAACAGGCTCTAAGGAATCATCATTATCGCTCTAAGCCTCTAGAAGGTGCCCGATCTCGAGGATCTCTGTCAAAAAAAAAATAAGCTCTAAGGAGCTATTCATATAAACCTAACCTCGAGGTGTACCCTTCGCGCCCCCTTTTTCCCTCTCGGGCATCCGGGTTTCAACATTCATGGGGGAACAACTCATTTCCTTTTAGGAATTAGGTATTTAAGATCTCCACCTAACGTATTATGGTGCGTTAGGGCACCTAGAGTAATTAACTCGTGTAACTAGTTTGCATTACCAGATATTAGGGTAAGGGCTCGAAATTACCTTGAGAGGAAGGTGTTAGGCACCCCTCATGGTCTACAACGATGGGTCCCAGCCGAAGTTAAACTATATGAATTAGCCATTTTCACAAGTAAATATTTTAACACATATTTGCAAATAGAGGCAGTTTTCATAGTCTAAACACGTATATGATCATGAAAATTTTTAAGGTAAAAGAGGCTTGGACAACTTAAACATATATATATGTAAAGAAAAGAAAGTTTAGAGAATTTAAAAACATATGGGAATTGGGAAAGGGAAGGCCTAAGTTAATTAGCCTATAGGATCATACCGTAATGCCCGGTAATCACTCGTTGGTGAGGGGCTACACATGACATTAGCACACAGGTAATCATATCCTTTACTACCCAATCCCTCCCCTTCCTTGTTCATAGCCTAAAGTGTTTTAGAAACCTTAAGATATACCCTATGCGTGCACTACCAGTCCCTTCCCTGTGGCCCTGGAGGTATTTGTGACCTCTAATTTAGGTAGTTCTAGATTATCCTAAGGTACTTAAAGGAGAAAAATCTAGGCGACAACCAAAAAAATTAGGACCGGACCAAAGGTAGAACAATTAAAGGCTCACGTTTTACCTCCACAAACAGATCAAGTAAGTTCATGTCTCAAACAACAGCTTTCAGATATTTAAGAGAAGCCCTAGAACAGGATATATAGGTGAGCAGAGAATATGCAGTATTGAGCTAAGACCAAAGTGTTAAAAAACCTAATCATGTAACGACTCGACCGGTCATTTTGAGCTTTTGCACATTGCTCGTCAGTTCTCGAGCATGACTTGCCCCGTGAAGTGTATTATGACTTATGTAAATCATTGGTTTTGGTTTTCAGGATGATCAGAATTAATTTGGAAGAACAGTTCTCGGTTTGAAGCTTGAAATTCAAAAGGTTTGACCAAGATTTGACTTGTTAATATATTATCTTATATTTAAATTTTTATGATTTGGTTAGCTCTGTTAGGTGATTTGGGACTTACGTGATCGGACTATGTTTTGGAGGTCTGGAGTAGATTTAGGCTTGAACTGGCGAAATTAAGTTTTTTGCATTTTCCAGTTGATAGGTGAGATTTTGATATAGGGGTCGGAATGGAATTACGGAAGTTGCAGTAGCTTCATTATGCCATTTGGGATGTGTGCGCAAAATTTCAGGTCATTCATACGTGGTTTGGTTGGGTTTTGATCAAAAGTGGAATGCGAAAGATTTTAGAACCTTAGGCTTGAATTTGATGTGTTTTGGTAGTTTTGATGTTGTTTGAGGTGTTTTGAAGATTGGTACAAGTTCGAATTAAGTTTTGGGATATGTTGGTGGCTTTGGTTGAGGTCCCGGGGGCCTCGGGTAAGTTTCGGGTAGTTAAAAGGGCCATTTCTAGTTGTTGAAAGTTGCAGAAAAATCTGCAAAAGTGTTACAGACAGCAGTGCTTCGCGTTCGCGAGTGGACCCTCGCATTCAAGAAGGGTTAGCAGGTGAGGTAGAAGATTTAGCCTTTGCATTTGTGAGGGAGCTTCCGCGTTCGCGAAGGGCTAGGGTCGTTGTGCATCGCGTTCGCGAGGTATCGGACGCGTTCGCAATGGTTTGAGCTATGGAGTCATCGCGTTCGTGAGGCAGTGGTCACGTTCGCGAAAGAGAAAAAGTGGTCAAAGTCAATTTTTGCTTCGCGAATGCAAAGCTTTGACCGCGTTCGCGATTAAGGAATTTTAAGAGATGGGCAGAATGTTTTAAAGACCTGTTCCATGACTTTTAACCCTTTTACACCATTTTTGAACGGGAAAAGAGCTTTGAGGTGATTTTGAAGAGAGGAAATCATTGTTCTTCATTGAGGTAAGGATTTTGGACCCTAAAACTCGATTATTTGTGATTAAGGAACAAAATATCAGTGTTTAATTCGTGAAAATCAGTAGAAAAAGGGGGAGTTAGGGCTTGAGATTATGAGACCTTCTAGGGATGATTTGAGGGGTCAAACGAACTCCGATTTTCGAGTTCATTATATGAACGGACTCGTGAGATGATGAAGAATATTTTTGTATAAAATTTTTCCAGTTCCAGGACATGGTCCCGGGGGTCGGGTTTTGACTGATTTTGTGTTTTGTGCTTAAAAATTGATATTTTTCAATTGGAATTCATTCGTTTAGCATAATTTGATGATAAAAATCTAAACTTGGTAGATTTGAAGCACTCGAAAGTAAGGTCCAGAGGCAAGAGTGTTGCAGAGTAGCTTTTCGGATTAGTTCAAGGTGAGTAATGATTTTAAATGTTGTCTTGATGGTATGAAACCCAAGAATTTCACATCGTACGGCTATGTTGAGGTGACTTACACACTAAATGACGAGCGTGGGGTAGAGCACCATTGGGGATTGTGACTAAGTCCATCCCGAATAATTATTTTACTTCGTATTTGATATTTAATTGTTTGATATTATTATATTTTGGGCTAAATGTGCCACGACCCCAACACCAGTCGTGATGGCGCCCAACACACTGCTAGGCAAGCCCGACCAATTTAATAACCTCAACCATTTATATACAGTTCATGAATTAATTAACACATATAAATTACTAGGTCATCATACTGAAATTCTGAAATAGAGTTAAAACATGCGAGAATCCCAAATACCAATACTACTACACAGCCCGAAGAATTCGGTGTCACAAGTCTGAGCCTCTAATACATGAGTATCAACCTACTACATATCGTTCTAAAGAAATGCGGAAACGAAACAATAAGATAGATGGGAAGATCAGGACTGCGAACGTCATGCAACTACCTTGATACTCCCGGATAAGCTGCTCGGTAGAGAAGTCCTCACTCGGCCTCAGATGCACCTGGATCTGCACGCAAGGTGCAGGGAGTAATGTGAGTACTCCGACCCAGTGAGTAACAAACATAAATAAAGGCTGAGAATAAGAAATCATGAATAGGCACAAAGTAATTCCATAAATGCAGCAATTAAAACCAAGTAGTATAAAGTCCGCAAACTGATGAAAACAATTAAGGAAATACTGCAACAGATAAGTAAGTAAATGACAGTCAAATATGAAATGCAACATATAGTCTGGTACTCCCTAGTACCCGCTACAGCGTCCATCCCGCTCCATTTATTTATCATCGACGGTTCTCACTGGGGATGTGCAGACTCCGGGAGGGGCCCCTTACGGCCCAATCTGTCACGCCCCAACCTCGGGAGGTGCGACCGACGCTCAATCAAGTGAACCCGACTGAGCAAGCCTTACCGAACACTTTCTACCCCAAATCAATACGAATATGGAACCCATGCCTTTCATTAATTTACACGAGAATACATGGTGCATACTACATCATTGGTTCATTTCATGTCACAAAGATTTACCGTACATAAGCTAGCTTCAAGGATTCTATAAGAGTTACAGTTTATAGAGATCACAAGTTTAGGATTACAACATGTATAGTGGACTCCCCGAACACCCATACATAACCCACACTAGTGTCTTTGGAGCCTCTAAAGATACAACAGATAAACATAACTATGCCGGTAACAAGGCCCCGGCTATACCTCAAAAGTGGAAAGATGTAATAACAAAATATACACCATATAGCCCCATGGAAGAAAAAGGGGCTCACCGAGACTTCAAGTAGAGAAACGCTCCACTACACACGATCGGCACTATCCGCTATGGAGCCACCTACAATCATAACACGAGTGTAGCGCCCTCGGTAAAAGGGACGTCAGTACATTTAAATAGTACTGGTATGTATTCCTAAACACCATCTTACTAGAAAGAACTATCAAATAAATACAAGCAATTAATACGGGAAAATCAAGTAACAATTCATATAATCTTTCATACAATTTCCACAACATAGATTTGGGCATATCTATCACATGTTCACGACTATTCTCATTACCACCGCCATCTCGATTGGAGTCCGGCCATGACCCGACCGGCTAGGTCACCTCATTGGAGGAATTACTCTCAGTCAATAATTCATTTCCCTTATCCGGAATTCAATATCAGCACATTACCACCATGTGTGCGTCATGGTGTCCGATCAC